>CM019174.2:9853646-10046452 GCA_009739505.2 Apolygus lucorum | reverse complement strand
ATATTAGAGCACCGACTTAACAAATTTTCATAATATATTTATACTTATGGTACCTATTTATGCCTACAACGCAACCTTGTAAAAAGGAAATTGAATTAAGATATTATTATTATTTTTGTGTTCCTGAGAATGGTCCATGCTGAGGGCTGAAACCTTGGAATTGAAGTCCATCTATTGAATGTTTGAAGCCTAACGTCGGGTAGGAAATCTGAGCAAATCGCATCCCTTCATGCATTTATATTATTGTAAATGTGTACAAAATGGCACCAAATAAACTATCTATCTGTCTATATAATGTCCTGAGATGATCCCGAACTGTATAGTCTTGGTGTCCAGTTATCTCAAGAGCCTCGTGATTGTTCCAGGAGTTGGGCAGGGATTGGAAAACGCTGCTGAACGTTTGAAACACCTTTGCTCGATGGATGCGGAATTCAAGAGTATGTGGGAACCCCAAATCCACGGAGCGGTGTCGTAAGTCCGAGAATTCTCGTTTCAATTGTAAATCACCTTTGAATGAGTTCATATTGCAATAACTCTACAAAATTACGAACTCAGACTGAACCGTTTATTCGAATGTATCAACTGCTGTAACCAAGTAATACTGTTTCCCAGAATCCCAAAACATGAATGTGAATCAGTATTATGACATTTGGTGGTTTTACGACCTCTGATTAGGTCATCAACCCAAACCAAGTTAAAAATGTTGATTCGTACTATGTGCCACACCCACTAGGCTGACCACCCTTTGAGTTACCTAATATTGTAATCTTCTTCGTATAATTCATCATACTTGGTAGTTTTGTAAACCACCTGATACGATCAGGTCATTATCCCTGCGGAATTGTCCCGAATGCTGTATTTAGTAAGATTTAAAGATATTTTTGTTAAAAATGGTCGATTATAATAAAATTAAAAAAACGCTGCAAATTATTACACAATGGTTTATTATTTTTCTATATAGATCACTCGTCTACAAAATCACCAACCATCCAATATGAAGAGAAAAAGAAAAAAAATAAATAAAAAGAAAAAAAAAATCAAAAAAATCAACAAAAAAAAATCAAAATCACCAACCATCGATCGCATTTCGGTCAGCTCTAATTTGAACGGAGATTAGGCCTCTTTTGCGATTCACACTCGTGTTTTGATTTATATATGTATATATTTCAATATAAACTCTTAAATTTCCGTAGGGAGCGAACGGTTTGTCCTACAGAGCTCCGCGTGGTCTCAAAAAATTCTAAAAATTCTATAGAATTTTAAATTGAAGGAAAAACATTACCTTTATATCGAAATTTTTTGAGTTATGGCGTTTTCAAAATTTCAAAATTGATTTTGGAACCCTTAGAAGTGACTTACCTCAACCAAAAGCTTCGGGGCAAAACTAGACCCCAAATGGAGCCTACATACCAAATTTCATCAAAATCGGTCAATGCTAAGTGGCATAAGTGCCGCGGACGGCCAAATTTTTATTCGATTTTTGGATTCTACGTACCTTGAAACGTAAACCATCAAATTTTGAGGGGGTGTTAAAATTTTTTTTTTCTTGGTCGATTCCAAAGGTTCATTATTGAAAATAATAAACCAAAATTGATAAAAACATCATAATATGTTGTTTTTATCAACATATTATGTTGATTTTGAGATACTAAAAAAGTTTATGTTCCGTATTGCTTGTTAGATTGTGAGGTTTCATGAAAAATAGAAGTGTTATTTGTTTTTTAATAAATATTAAGGTAGAAAAATATGTTTGTTTATGATCGTACCTTATTTCTTAGTCGAAGGGTATTTGATGCTACAGAGGCTGATATGCGGGAAATTTCCCGCTGAAGGCGCCCCCACTCCAGAGCCCCTTTTACCTCCTAACAGAGGGAGATTTCCCGCTGAAGGCGCCGCCTCCCCAGAGCCCCATTTACCTCCAAACTGCGGGAAATTTCCCGCTGAAGACAGGCGGCGTCTCCCAGAGCCCCTTTTACTACCAAATTGCGAGAGATTTCCCGCTGAAGGCCCTTCCTCCCCAGAGCCCATTTTACTTCAGAAATGCGGGAGATTTCCCGCTGAAGGCGCCGCCTTCCCAGAGCCCCATTTACCTCCAAACTGCGGGAAATTTCCCGCTGAAGACAGGCGGCGTCTCCCAGAGCCCCTTTTACTACCAAATTGCGAGAGATTTCCCGCTGAAGGCCCTTCCTCCCCAGAGCCCATTTTACTTCAGAAATGCGGGAGATTTCCCGCTGAAGGCGCCGCCTTCCCAGAGCCCCTTTTACCTACAAACTGCGAGAAATTTCCCGCTGAAGACAGGCGGCGTCTCCCAGAGCCCCTTTTACTACCAAATTGCGAGAGATTTCCCGCTGAAGGCCCTTCCTCCCCAGAGCCCATTTTACTTCAGAAATGCGGGAGATTTCCCGCTGAAGGCGCCGCCTTCCCAGAGCCCCATTTACCTCCAAACTGCGGGAAATTTCCCGCTGAAGACAGGCGGCGTCTCCCAGAGCCCCTTTTACTACCAAATTGCGAGAGATTTCCCGCTGAAGGCCCTTCCTCCCCAGAGCCCATTTTACTTCAGAAATGCGGGAGATTTCCCGCTGAAGGCGCCGCCTTCCCAGAGCCCCTTTTACCTACAAACTGCGAGAAATTTCCCGCTGAAGACAGGCGGCGTCTCCCAGAGCCCCTTTTACTACCAAATTGCGAGAGATTTCCCGCTGAAGGCCCTTCCTCCCCAGAGCCCATTTTACTTCAGAAATGCGGGAGATTTCCCGCTGAAGGCGCCGCCTTCCCAGAGCCCCTTTTACCTACAAACTGCGAGAAATTTCCCGCTGAAGACAGGCGGCGTCTCCCAGAGCCCCTTTTACTACCAAATTGCGAGAGATTTCCCGCTGAAGGCCCTTCCTCCCCAGAGCCCATTTTACTTCAGAAATGCGGGAGATTTCCCGCTGAAGGCGCCGCCTTCCCAGAGCCCCTTTTACCTACAAACTGCGGGAAATTTCCCGCTGAAGGGCCTTCCTCCCCAGAGTCCTTTTTTCATTTTTTATTACTAGCTTTTATTTAGTTCCACCTGTCCTGTTGTCGGTCTGTAATAAAATGTTGCAAGTTAAATTTAATCCACTTCCCGGTTTCCTATTGAGTTGAAATTTTGCATTATTGTATAAATCGGAAGACAATGCAATATTATTATGACGTAGAGCTGGTTATTAAGAAATAAAAAAGCTTGTTTTTTACGCTTAACTAAGTAAATTAATTAATTTAATTTTTAATAATATTGATAAATAAATAATTTTTAATTTAATTTAAATAATAATTATTTAAAACTTAATTATTTTTAAATTTTATTATTTTCAATAAAATTTTAATTATTTAATAAAGTAAAATATGAGCAAAATTATTTAAAATTTTAATTATTAAAACAAAAAAAATATAAGTAATTATTATATAAGTAAAATTATTTAAAATTTTAATTACCGTAAAACCGTCAAACTTTACCCCACTAGGGGTAACTTTACCCCAAAAAGTGAGAATCTTCAATTGTGACGTAAGCGTGGTAGAACTTAGATAAAAGCTAGCTATTGTGTTTCCGTTATTCTCCACATCCCAGAGAATCGATGCGGGTTACGATGACGCCTTTATCCATGTTATCAGCTGTTATCAGTCAAAGTTTCCTGTTCAGCTGTTTTTGTCCTGTTTCTCGTGCTCCAAAATTTCTTCCATATCAGGTGTTTGGAGTGGATTTACCAGGCAAGCCCTCATCATATCACTTTCAATACCTTATTTTGAACAAAATACACTAATCAAATTCTCAAAAAAGTGTTTTCTTAGTTATGCCTTTGTTTACTAAAAATTTGATGGTAACTTTACTCCAAAAACCGGGTATCTTTACTCCACTATAAAGGTTGGGATAAAAGTAGCCTCACTCATATTTTTCTTATTTAATCTCGAAAAATATATGAGTTTTATAATTTTTGCAGTGTTGAATGTAAGGTTTCTAGTGTAGTAAGGTTTCTAGGTTTCTAGTCAGAAGTAAGAGATGGGGAGAAGAAATGAGAAAAAGCTTGGTACGCGCCCCTACCGAAACTTTACAACTGAACAGCTGCATTATGATATGAACATAAACGTGCTTTGGTCTCATAAGTTGTGATTTACAATATTATTCACTCGTGGGTTAACTTTGAAATTTACCATCGCAATTCATTCGAAAGTTATCGAATGTGAAACAGACTTTTTCTGTGATTTTGTTAAGTCATTCGTTTATCGTTTATTGTCCTTTAATATTTCTTTACTTATAAAAAGTTTTGCTCGATTACTTACATAAGTCTTTCTATACTGGAAGACTGAAATTGTGATCTTTTAACCAGAAATATTGCATTTCAAGCAAATTCGTTGAAATAAATGATCATTGGAATTTATATTTTTCATAGGTATAACTTGTATTTTTCAAGCTAAAAAGTTCAATTTTTCAGAACATATTTTATAATAATATTATAAATACTAGATATTATCAAGTATTTCTGGGGTAATGAATTCTATCCCGACTAGTATCAATGCACCACTGCCCGTTTCTGTAGCAATAACTGTGAGTTTTTCAGAGTGGAGTAAAGATAGACGCACTCGTAGGTAACTTTACTCCAACATTTAAACAATTAAATAGGGGGGTTACAATTATCTGATCAATGAACTCGACCACTCAAAATGTTCAGGAAGCCCTGAAGATCAATTCACTTATTAAAAAATCAATTTAACCCATTTCGAGTGGGAGAAATTGTATTTGGAAATGTTTTGGAGTAAATCTTGGCGTAAAGTTTGACGGTTTTACGGTATTAAAAAAACAAAAAAAATGTAAGTAAAATTATTTAAAATTTTAATTATTAAAAACACAAAAAAGGTTTTTTTAAACGATTTTAAACGATTTAATTATTTAATAAAGTAAAATATAAGTAAAATTATTTAAAATTTTAATTATTAAAAACACAAAAAAATATAAGTAATTATTATATAAGTAAAATTATTTAAAATTTTAATTATAAAAAAAATATATATAAGTAAAATTATTTAAAATTTTAATTATTAAAAACACAAAAAAGGTTTTTTTAAACGATTGTTTGTTACCTTTTTACCCTATCACCTTCCCGCATAAAGCGCTCATATTTATGAACCTACTCATCTAAAGCAGGCAGCATAATTAAATGGCAGTTTGCCGGGCCCCGGAAACCACCATGATGAGTGGGGTTTTTTTTTTTTTACTGAAGTGGGGAAACTCTTTAAGAGCGAAGGGGAAGTTCACCCCAACAGTGTTGGACTCCCCAGCATTGGGCCTACCAACTAAAACCCCACTCCCTCTGCTCAGGACTCACCCCAGAACCACTTGTACAGTATTACTTCAGGGGGCTGGCTGGGTTAGTCACGCCTTCAGTGAGCCTAATTCCTAGATACTCCTTGAAGCATCAAGTAGCTCGCAGCATGCGATGAAATGTGGTGCCTGAAAACTGGAGGATTTTTACCTGCGACACCTGCATTAGCTTGATCACCTTTAGCTACTATCTTTAAATGCAAGCTCGTTATGTTACGGGGAATCAAACTAGCTCCTGGTTTGTTGTTTTCAGAGTTATGCTTTCCACAGCCGACGCTGCTTTCCTGACCGACGATCCTTTACTCTCCGATTCATCAAACTTGAGTGCTGGGCTGCAAGAAATTCATCGACAAAAAGTAAGCAAATCGTAAGTTTGGTAATAAACATTAATAATGTCGATTACGTACCAATTTTACCATAAAACTTTCCCCGATTTCTTCCACAGGCTAAATTTGGGGTTTTGTATGTTTTGAATGCCCTTGGAACCGTTCTCGAGATAGCAAGGACTGTGATGGTTACTGACCAGAAGCCGTACATTTTGAAGAGGAGAGGAATCACCGTACTCACCGCAGTATGTTTTAATTCCTACCAAATCAGTTCATTTTTCAATAGTTTTGTTTGTTCCTGTAAAGTAAAGTAATGGTTTTAAGAGTGGGAATGCTCTGGTTGAGGATCTAATCGAAAGTGGGCTGCTGCCATTCCCTCTTGGCCAGTTTACCATTTCCCATTGATGGCTACTGACCAGAAGTAATGTCAACTAAGTGCTCTAAGTCTATCAGATAAGTCTATCAGATAAGTCCTTATCAGCAGCCTTATCAGGGCAGTCTATCAGATAAGTCTATCAGATAAGTTGGCCCTGGTGGAGGCACTGGTCCAATCTAAGTCGCCTCCATTCCCTCTTGGCCACTTTATCCCGAAACTCGCTCTAAATCAGCCCTTGGATTGCTTGGACAGGTCGGTCGTGCCGCGACCCTGCAAGAATACCTGAGAGAATTTGGCAGCGACGGATCCACGGTCGTTCTATCGCCCAATAACATTTACCGACTGGGAGTGACAATTTATGCTGTCGAGGTGAGTTCATGAGTTATGTTGAGGCCTAATTCTAATTATTTCAGGCGCTCGCCGCCAAATTGCTGCGCACAACTATTCGCTCTTTTAGTTTAGATATTCTTCGAACCTGACATGAACCTATCAAGGCAAAATCCTAACACAATCCAAGAGCCGCCATGAATATTCTCGGTTACGAGCAGATAACCATGATAAACTTCATCCAATGGCCTTTGTGGGATTTACATAACCCAGGTAAAGTTTTTGAATGTCTCGAAGAAAAATCAATTCAAGTTTTTCTTAGATACCTGGGTTACATAACCCCAAGGTAAATTTCAACCTTGGGGTTAAATTTTTGTTGAACCAGCCCTAAGTAGGTTATCTGTTTTCGCCGTTTGATGTACAGGAAAGATCCTGCTTATTTATGTAAGAATGATTTTGGTAGGTGAGTAGTTTGAAAACAGCTCTCTCTAGAGGCCAGCACAGTCTCCTGGGCTGAATTACACCAACATTTGGTATTTCGTGTATGGAGTTAGTTCCGCTAGTTATAAGAATACAATTATTATCTGCGTGCCGAATTGGAGAGAGTACTCCATGGAAGAAGGAAAAGCTCAGGAAAGCTCAGTCATCGTAAAAAAGCGTGATGAAAAGTCGCCTCCTGATTTCAGCTTAACCTCTAGGCGGCGAAGGAAAACATAGTCCCCTGATATGTAGTACACCACTTGGTCGCTAGAGTGCACTTAGGCACTCCTGCTCAATCCCGCGGGGTTTTAAAGATTGCATGTCATCATCATTACTTGTGGAGTACGATTTTGGATGCTCTGTCCTCTTTAACTATCACACAGTTCTAGAGGGGGGGGGGGCACCAAAGAGTACTGGAGACCACTCTCTTCATGCCAATTCTTTTCAATTTCCAAGTTGCTCATACAATTGTTGTTGCCCCTATTGCCAGTAGTTCAAACGTTCAATTGACAACTGGCACCCATAGAAACGTTTGAAACCCAGTATATTATTGAAAATCAGCTCGAATTTAGTCATATATATCGAGAAAATAACTATATGGTATCAAATCAATTACTTAGATGCAGCCAGTAACTGAAGGTCGTGGTATGTTTCGAAGAATCAAACATTTGTAATTGAAATACTTTTAATGATCACGAACTATAGAAAACTATAAAATGACATGGAGTAAACGGGCTCAGATAACAGATTAAAGCGGGAGACGCGACACAGAGTAAAGAAAGTATGTAGATGCTCCCCAGAACCCCAAAACGCCAATAGTGCCAACATTACAGCAAGGAAAGATAATGATTACTAATCCAACACTCTCCCTTAATCATTATAATAGATTAAGACAATTGACTATACGCTGTCATGCTATAAAATGCGAAGAAACTTGAAATTTAGGGCTTCAATTTAACCCTATTCCTTTTGAGCAATACATATGTTTTTCCTTAGGTACACCTTTTGTTAAGAAGTCTGCTAAAATTTTAGTAGTAGAAACATAGCTTAACATTACATCACCAGAAGACACTTTGTCCCTAATATAGTGATGCCTAATATCAATATGCTTGCTACGTCTATTGGTTATAGGATTTTTAGCAATAGCAATAGCGCTTTGGTTATCACAATTGATTTTAACAGCATTAGAAGCATTCCAGGAACAATTTTTAAACTTTCCAACTAGTTCCTTAATCAAATTTTGAATGTATACAGCTTCTTTTGTGCCATCACTAAGCGAAATATACTCTGCCTCAGTAGAGGACAGATAGAGGAAAGATAATAGGATAGAGGATAGAGTAGAGGATAATAGGATAGAGTAGAGGAAAGATAATGATTACTAATCCAACAGTAACGCCCCAAGGAGAAAAAAATATGTGTTAACAAGGTGACTTGTTGCGATGATGTTGAGAAAACGCGATCTGGTGTCATCCACTATAACTACGTTCTGGAGCTCCCAGCTTTAGCTTTCAGCCCAGTTGGCACCGACCAACGACAAACACATCGAAAAAAGTCTGCCAAGTGGGTGTGGCACATAGCTTCCTCGTACCCATAACCCGATTATATAGATGATCCGATGCATAGTAGTTAATCTCAAAGCACCAATCTCTAAGTACCTTTCACTACCCTCATAGGGGACCATCTACACGCTAATCTGGATAATCCTAGAAAATTTTATCAAATTAGGATGAAAAATGTAATTGTTATGGCTGTTACAAAGATTTTACGTATGCGCATGCGCAGTGGCTACTATCAGTCCGAAGGTGATGATTTTCATAGGGGACCATCTAAATACTAATCTGTATCATCCCTGAAAATTTCATTGAAATCGGATGGAAAATGTAGAAGTTATGGCCGTTACAAGGAATTTACGTTTGCGCATGCGCAGCGGCTACTAACAGTCCGGGGGCGATGATCTTCATTGGGGACCATCTACAACCTAATCCGCATAATCCCTGAAAATTTCACTGAAATCGGGTAGAAAATGTGGAAGTTATGGCCGTTACAAGGAAATTCACGTTTGCCCATGCGCAGTGGCTACTATCAGTCCGAAGGTGAGGATTTTCATAGGGGACCATCTAAATACTAATCTGTAACATTCCTGAAATTTTCATCGAAATGGGATGGAAATTGTAGAAGTTATGGCCGTTACAAGGAATTCACGTTTGCGCATGCGCAGTCGCTTCTATCAGTCCGAGGATGATGGTTTTCATAGGGGACCGTCTAAACACCAACCCGCACAATCCCTGAAAATTTCATCGAAATCGGACAATAACTTCGTATAGTTATGCGCGTTACAAGGAATTCATGACAGACACACAGACAGACAGACACGGAACCAAAATTGTTCAGAAAGGTCTAAAACGCAAAACGCGAGTGATGATTTTGATTTTGGAGAACTTTTTTTTTCGTCCTTGAAAAGTGAAAACAAAGCTTCCGCTACCTTGGTAGACTCGGAAGCAAAAAACCCTGTGTTGTTGCCTGTAAAGTCGGTATACGGGCGAAAGTTTTACGTGACAACGACTTTGAGTGGTAAAATAATTTTAATGTTAATATTCATTCGTATAGTAGGAAGAAGGATAAAATAAAATTCTTTGTCAAGTTGCACAGAGTAGGTATTTCCCGTAGGTAGTAGGTATTTCCCATGGGTGGGGGGGGAGTGAGTGCCAGGGAAGGGGGGCGGGGCGCTCCCGCTTTTGTGAGCGGGGAAGGGGAGGGGCCGCCCGCCTTTAGGGAGCGCCGAGCTGCACCCCCTCCGTGAGTGGAGCGTAACGCAGTTTCTTGAAGTGTCTCCCGGTAAACCAATTTATAAGACGTTATCACGTCAAAACGTTTGAGTAATCGTTATCAGTGGTGGGGGAGGGGAAGCGTTACGAGCTCTAGTGACCGTCAATAGTACTTCTTAGCAAGTTGAACGCAAATCGCGTCTATGTCACGCAAATCCCTCTGTGGCAAATGGTCTGTGTGGCTGGCCGCGTCTATGTCACGCAAACACCTCTCGCAAAACAGGTTCAAGAATATCTGCTCCTGTTCTTTTGTTCTCAGTTTCCACTCTTTTCTAGCATTTTTTCGTGATAGATGAACATATTATGAGTTGAACGGTTCAATCCGGAGCTGAATCGGTCGAGGTTGAAGGTAATTGAGCAGTTATCAAAGTGACACCTTATCTTTGTGTGCTCCTCCGGTAATTTTTTTATGTTTTCACATTTTTCATCCATTTTTACGGAATAATTCACTCTTTTTAAGGTTGATCGACATTGTTTAATTGTTGGTTGTGTCAATAATCAGCTCAATCCTCTCATAAGTTTCATACTTTCAGTTCGTTATCGTGAAAAAGACACAGTGGTTCGACTTCGATTTTTTTTTTGTGTTTCACTCGGTTTTTCTGTTTTGAATCTTTGCCAGAGTACAAACAAAGCTCCCAAAAAGAGAAGACTTGTTCTCTTTCCAGGTAAGGAATAACTAGGTATTATATTGTCGTACATGATTGATTCCTACCCATTCTATGCACCATCAACCTATCTCCCTTGCAAAGGCCGCCAGAATTCGCGTCCAGTGGACGGGCGGCCTGAGCCAACCCACTCACATAGGGGTTGATTTCCCATTCAAACTGGAGCAACTTGACACCACCGCTGGCCGCGTCACGTTGACGCCGAGAATAAATTCTCAAAACTCTCAACTTTTTTTTATGTCAAAATTTTTGGACAAATTTACTTTTTAATATATGTTGCTGCTATAGCGTTTCGTCGAAAAAAATTTCTCCGCCACAGGGGACCAACGCGTTTTTTTTCCCGCGTGCAAGGTGTTAACTTTGTTCGCCACCTAAAGAGAACACTGCTGTCGCAATGAGGAAAAAAGGCGCACGCATTGGCCCATTGAAGTGAGCTATCCTCCTACCTTCTTCCATGGAGTGCTCTCTCAATGGCCTGAAGAAGATATCCTACTTGCTGGTTACGACAGTTCTCCAATACGGTACGTAGATAATAATTACACCGACATCGTTCTTACTGTCGCTTTATGTCCACGCAGGTCATCAGGACAAACAACTACGCCTACCACGCTTGGAAGCCAGTCGTGGGGCAAGTGCTGCACGTCAAATTCTTGCAGGGGCCGATCGACACCATCAGAGCCGCGGAGAACGATTTTCAAGAAATAGAAATGTCCGAAGGACCGTTTGTTGTGACTGTGAAAGTGAGTATTAGAAATGATTAGTGAATATTTTTATTGGGGTATTAGTTTTCGGCGCCGATGTTGCGCCTTCTTTTGTTTCTGGGTCTACCAAGCAAGCGGAAGCAAAAAAAAAAAAACCAAAATCAAAATTTCCACTCGTTTTACGTTTTAGGCCTTCCCTTTTAGAAGGTTCTGTGTCTGTCATGAAATCCTTGTAATTATATACATTTACAAACCAATGGGAGACAATTTAACCCATTTCAAGCCAAGGGTAGAACAGAGTATGTAGTGAGAGGAGGAGGATGAACTGTTTTACAGGATGGCCCCGAAATAATGCATAATTTGCTCACCAATTGAGAGCGAAAATACTCCAAATTTTATGAATTTTACATTTTAATGGGATTTAAGAGGCCTCAGTCTTCGATGTGATTTATCCAATTCACTGTGTTGGTAAAGTGTGAAAATCTATTTTATTTTGAAAATTTCAAGGATTTTTGAAATTCCTGCATCTGCATCTGCATAGGGAATTGAAAAAACTTGAAAATTGCCACTGGAATCATCAAAATCGAACAATAATAATTTTTGACAAAAATGGGAAAAACCTAACTGAATAAACGATTTTTCCCTTTTTTTTTGTGGCAAAATTTTAGTTTTTCAATTCCCCAGGCATGCACTATTGAATTTCGAAAATCCTTGAAAATTTCAAATTTAAATACAACTTAAAGTTTGAGCGCCGGTAATTGAGGGAAATACTAATCCGGAACGAGGAACGACCAGCGATCAACTGAAATCCCTTAATAATCGATAATCTAGCACGAATAACATTGAAAATAGTTAATGACTTGAAATGTTGACCGAAAAATGTGAAGATGTTGACTTCCTCCGCCATCTTGCTTCTTGCCAGATAGTGCGATAGTGGCGTCGTGTACAGTTCAACTTGCGAACTACCACGTATAGCTCTCCACCTCTTTAAACTCAAAGTTCAGATTTAAAAAAAAAAAAACTTTCCATGAATAACTGGAAGTACCACGGTGTTGTGAAGAACCCAAAATTTTGTCTATCTCTTAATCGGCTTTTCTTAATGGGATTTCAAAATTCACGAGTTGATTTCCGGATTTCCCATATTACCGGTACCTACAACTACTTACATTCTTCGTTCTCTGAGCTTCTCGTTGACTTGATTCATGTTCGTTTTACTGGTCAAAACAAATAAATCCCTCCACTAATTGAAGGGTTTAAGTGTTATTTAACTGAAAATTTTTTAAGATTTTTTTTCAATTCTTGCATATTTCCCATTTTTCAATCTTCTATTTTGACTACTTATTGAAAACATTTCATTCAACTTATAAAATCCGTATCTCAAGCCCTTCAATTATTCTCTTTGGGTTTTGAAATTTCTTCTTGGTCCCTTTTACTCTGTAGGTACCTTCCTTACTAGACGTGTAAAACGGGCAGTTCCTTCATAAGTTATTAAATTGTCAAAGAATTACAAGAAAAGGCTTATCTTCTTTGAAAATCTTGTTCTTAACGTGGCAGCGAAATAATCATAGTGATAATAATAACTTAGAGTATGATTATGTTCCTACGATCAATTTAAGATATCCGTTCGCTCAATCGCACAGGATCGAATTTGAGCCACCATAATCATGTTTTCGGCCAAAAGGCCTCCTTTTCAAAAAGAAAAAAAATTCAAATTTGATACTTGCTTCGAGCTCTCAAAAGTCGAAGAATTTTTTTTTGACGAATTTAGGAAAAAGTCTTGACTGCAATTATTTGTGTATCTGCTATTCCAGATGGGCTCAAATCTGTTATCGGAAGTGACAGCAGGGGTGGTGCGTATGCCTGATCTGTCCACGGTACATTTGGAATCAGGACTCAATCGGTACGTCTCCATAGTACGCTTTCAGCTCCCGACTGGGTACGGCCAAGTCATTGTCAGGCTGGAGGAAGACCACATTGACAAAATAAAAGTGCGTTCAGCATCATTATCTATTTGTTTACAAGCAAAAATCTATTTGTTTACATTGATTGTCCTAGTCCACCAATCACGGTCAGTTTAAAGACTTTGTATACGAGAATACTGTGGTGAAATAATGTGCAATTTGGAACATTTCTGAGTCAAACAAAAAAAATTAAACCCGAAAATCGGTTGGAAATTGAGGCCTGGGCAGAATTTACAAGATTATGCCTATAAACGCACGATTTTTAAGCATTAACCCCCACTCCCCCCCCCCCCTTAAAAGGCAAAATTAGAAATTCTGGCGACATAGTGCACAACTAGATATTTTTCTGCTTCGAAACTAAAAGAACCACAAAAATAGTAAAATAAAAAACTTTTTTGCAAAAAAACGGACCGACCTCAAAACTGATGATGGCATCCCACTAAAAAGGAAAAAATAATAATGACAACTTATTCAGATAGGTTGGTAGGTAGGTACGCATTGAAGTCGCTGCCGTGCCCATCTGCGGTGACAAACATACGCAAGTAGATTCCACTTCCATCTGGTTAGTATTACAACATGCGTCGATAGTGCAATTCAAAACAGGAATGAGAGTGGGTACCTATCATTGAGGTAATAAATGTGTAAGCTGCACTGGGCTGAGGGCCCGGCAAAGTAACGTTGTGGAAATTTACCTGAAATAGTCGAAAGGGAACGCAACTTAAAACTAAGTTGAATGATTTTACTTAACTGGTTTGAAGTAGTAGTAGCGGCCGAAGATACAATCTGGGTCGTCTAGTAGCTGAAATATGCAACTCCCTGATGAGGCTTCACCTCGTTGCGAAAAATGGAAAAGGAAAGTAAGATAAATGGAGCGTCGTTGTGCAATGAACTAATAACCCTACTGGTGAAGTTGTTAGCAATTGTGTACCTTTTGATATTAACCACCTTGAGGGAATCAGGAGTTGCTTTAAGAGAAAATAACCAATTAGCGAATTATTGTATGTATAATCAATGAATGTTTGCAGTGAAATAGATGAAAATATATGTACAAAATATTCGTTGTTGAAAATAAAGACAATTTGTGACAAATCCGATATGGCGTTGTGCTTTGAATTCCTTCCTAATATCCTTATTATAGGAACAATATTAAAGCGTTGTGGTACAGTGGTGAGAATATCTTTAACTATTTTATCACCAAAAGTTAGAATTGCTTGAGGGCAATCTTGCAGAAATATGACTAAATTTACACTTTTACACGAGTGTTTCAGTTTATAACCCCTAACAAATATTATTGGCCAATAATGGAATAAGTACTGTTTGTGCACTCACGTTGTGACCTCAGGGCAGGGTGTTCTCCAGGGTGTCTGACGTGCCGTGATCCGAGTTGTGGTGTCCAGGGTATGCAAGGGTCTGTCAATAGTGCAAGGGGAATCAACTACAGCGACTGATTGACGATCGAAAATGACTTTAGGTATAAAAGAGAGCAGTTTTGAATTTAGTTGCGCAATGCAGAGAGAGAGTTGTGGGGATTGTGTTCTGATAGCAGCAGGGCGTACAGAGACAATATTTTGGGGTGGTAGCGTTGAAGGCTGGAGGTGGACTGCGGGTGGGGGGCCAGGCGCTGGACCCTCTCGGTTTGCTCCCCTCCCACAGGTCACGTGGGAGGGGAGCTGCTCCCTGCGGTAGAGGGGGTTGGGTTGGCTTCGGGGCTCCCCTTGGGGCGGGGGTACCCTGGCCGGCCGGCCTTCCTCCCCTTTATGTTTGTTTTTCCCTTTAACTCTGTTCTCGCTCGATCCTTATCCCGCCCCCGAAATGGGGAATATTGTTCCTGTGAGCTGCGGCTCACAAATGTGTTCCAAAACTATTAGGTAGTAGGTCACTAGTGTCGTATGAAGGAGGATGAGAGAATGACAATAAGTGTGAATCCCCGTACAAAATGTTGGGATTCCAACATACCATCTTGATTAGATAGTATCTAATAGTTATTCATCTAATAATTAAATATTTATTTTAGATTTTTTTATATTTATCTAATAGTTAGATAAATAACTATTAGTATAATTATTATACGTAATCAATCTTTGATTAGATAATATCTAATTAATCTTATATTCCATGTATGGCATATTGTATGTAGAATTGTCTAGATCATGATGTGGGTTTGTGATATCGATTCATACTCAAATGAACCAGTTAGTATTACAACATGCTTCGATAGTGCAATACAAAACAGGAAAAAGGGTAGGTAAGTAAGTAAATAACCTTCTCATGCTGAATTTTTATCCAACTGCCATTTATGGTGACACAGACGTCCTCAGCTGTTATCAAAGGAAATATTCTTACTGAGAAAGGCCTGTGCAGAGTACGCAAGATTTTGTCACGCACTCTCTTCAGAATGGTCTAAAACGGATTACTGTGTGGTTATTTTTTTTCTGTTGAGTGTTGTCCATCTTCACCCCAGATTAATCGCATTAAGGACGCTCAAGTCTTACTGTGGGACGACCTAAAAACTATGAAAATAGCGATATTCTCTTCTAATGACATAAAAATATGTTTCTAAAGATATTTATAACTTTTCCAACAAAAACACGATGTTGAAAAACACTGTTTAAAACATTTGGCGAAGATTCAAGAAACATGGAACATGCTTTAGCCGCGCTTTTCGGCGGAGTAGGGATGTACTCCTACGTGACACTCCCTGTCACCATGTCCGCGTCACCCTCCCTCCAGTGTGACACTTCAGGTAGTTAGTCCAAGGCTAAAGCATGTTCCATGCTAAAATTCCGCAAGAAAGAGGGGGGGGGGGGGTCCATATATTTTCGATCCACGTTGGGAGTGTTAAGGAGGTATTCAATCTGCTGCAATTGCGAATGCAGCGAATTGCAATTGCGAATGCAGTATTCAATCTGCTACTATCGCCTAACTAACCTCTACACTTCTGTCTGCAGATTCTGCTGTCACACGGATATCGACCCTCATATTTTGAGATGATGGGGGAACAGCCCGTCCATAAGTTGCAGTATGAGCTGAAATACCACAACCAAGATCCGCTATATGATTCCGACTTTTATATAAACGTTATTTCACACGAACAGGTAACTTTCTGAAACATCTTTTAACCTCAGCTTAATTTGAACAGTCAACCCAGCTGTAGTGCCAAATTTACTGACATTTTATTATGTAGGGCGAGCCAATAGGATTCAAGTTCTCCTTTCACTGAAATCTGCTTCATTCTGATTGGGTACGCCTTTCACTTTCTCGATCTGTGGAATTCAAGCTCCCTTTCACCTATGACTATACCCAATGGGGGGTGCGCCTGATTTTTTACATTTTTAATCAAAAGTAGACCTCATCTTGAGAAATTTGACACCAGCCGTTCTCTTTTTGGATGAGTAGATCTTTTTCTATTATTTTTCAAAGTTTCGAATGTTTAAGACGTCACACGCCCCATCCCGCCTGGCCCGGGACTTCACTGTGACGTCATAAACATTCGAAACTTTGAAAAATCATAGAAAAAGATCTTCTCACGCTAGAGGGTCGTAGTTGGTGTCAAAATTCTCAGAATGAGGTCTAGTTTAGATTAAAAATTACAATACACAGTTTTTCTGACCCATGTACACCCATGCCCCACGTTATGAACCGGAAAACTTAGAGAGTCGATTCTACAACTGTTTTAAGTAAGAAAATGTCTCTTAGCAATTTTGTTTTAACCCCTTGTTTTTCCAAGTTTTTCCCATTTTAAGATTTTGCTTCCGAGTTTACCAAGGTAGCGGAAGCTTTGTTTTCACTTTTCAAGGATGAAAAAAAAAGTTCTCCAAAATCAAAATTTTCACTCGCGTTTTGCGTTTTAGACCTTTCTGAACAATTTTGGTTACGTGTCTGTCTGTCTGTGTGTCTGTCATGAATTCCTTGTAACGCGCATAACTATACGAAGTTATTGTCCGATTTCGATGAAATTTTCAAGGATTGTGCGGGTTGGTGTGAAGACGGTCCCCTATGAAAATCACCACCTTCGGACTGATAGAAGCGACTGCGCATGCGCAAACGTGAATTCCTTGTAACGGCCATAACATCTACATTTTCCATCTGATTTCAATGAAATTTTCAGGGATGTTACAGATTAGTATTTAGATGGTCCCCTATGAAAATCATCACCTTCCGACTGATATTAGCCACTGCGCATGCGCAAACGTGAATTTCCTTGTAACGGCCATAACTTCTACATTTTCAATCCGATTTCAATGGAATTTTCAGGGATGTTACAGAGTAGTGTTTAGATGGTCCCCTATGAAAATCATGGAGAATTGTTCTTCATAGAGGGATTCATTCATAGAGGGATGGTCTCCTGTGAGAATCTCAAATCTTACATGACAAGGCTTCAATAGCTCAGAGGAGAGAGTCTTGATGTGCTCCAGGGATTGCGGGTTCGAATCCCAGCCAAGGCTAAGAATTTTTTTGATCCAATCACATACATCTACTCCCTTAATTTTTCATTCGAATTTGATGAAATTTTCTATGATTGTCCAGATTAGCGTGTAGATGGTCCCCTATGAGGGTAGTGAAAGGTATTTTGAGATTAACTACTATGCATCGGATCATCTATACAATCGGGTTATGGATACGAGGAAGCTATGTGCCACACCCACTTTGCAGACTTTTTTTGTGTGTTTTTGTCTTATAGCTACTAAAATTGCCCTATCTAGTATCCTATTGACATTAATTTACCGTGAAAATTGTGACGATCCTACTTTTTTAAAAGGGACAATCCAATTGGTTTGTTCCCGATTTGTTGGAGCTACGCCTTTAGGGATATCTGATTCATAGAGATGTGAATCGATCTTCTCTTCAGGCCGGCTGATTAATCTAATCTCTGGTTTGAAGGGGTAGTAGTGATGTGCGAAACGGTTACTTTTTGGTAATAGGTGACAACGTGACAGTGACAGGCCGGTAATAGGTTCCAGTAATAGGTGACTTTGTAATAGGGTGACAGAGAAGCGCATCCTGGAACTGCGGCGCTGCTCGGTGTAAAGTGACCAGCAGTGATTTCCGTAACGAGAGTTCTTGCCCCAATAGACGCAACTAGCGTATCGGTCTCATATTTCTAATAAAAAATTGGTTCTGTTCATTGAGAAAAAATTTATATACCCCTCCATTATATTTGTATATTACGTTTTACCGATTTAAGCAACTAGTATGAGACACTCAGCAATCAGATTAATATGTTTAGAGCTCAGAAATAATTAATTTATCGATAGTGGTCCCAGAGTCATCATAGTCTTCCGTTGGTAGGTAAAATGGAATACTTAAATAAGAAAAAAATGGAATTTATCACAGTCGATCATTATTGGTAGGTAACATACATTTTCACCTCAATATTATCTCTAATTGAAACAAATGAAGGAACATGAGCAAATAGAAAAAATTATTACGAATTATATTTTTTAATTTGTAGGTAATGGTAGTTTTGAAACTACATACAAACTTGACCACATAGGTAGGTCGCACTTGGCAGTTTTTCGACCTTTTAATGAGCTTAAAAATCGCCCATAATTGAGAAGATTTCGGTTTTTTATTCATCTCAACTAATCACAAAACAATGAAACTATCGAAAAACATCGAACTAAACGGGCAACACGAGTCAAACTAAAGGCGAGTCCTAAACCCGGGCCGCGGAAAGTACGGCGTGAGGGACGAGAGACAACCGATCACCTGATCCCGCTACACAAATGGTAAGAGTGACAAGTGACGATGGAGCTCCAACCGTGACAAGGAGCTCCAAGAGTGACAACGTGACAAGTAGCGCCGACCGCCCATGAAGTGACAACCAGCGCCAACCACTACGGAGTGACGAGTAGCGCCAACGGCACTGCAGTGACAACGCACACAGTGACAATTCGAGAAGCTCCGAAGGGGTCACAGTGAAATAATTTGAGATAGTGATTCGGAGCATGGAGGAAGGGAGAGTTATTTTACCTGCTGTCACTGCAAGTCCGTTGGTAATAGGGTCTGCTCCGTAATAGGTGACAAACGGAACGGTGACTCTCCGGTAATAGGTGACTTTAACCAGTGACGCGATTTCCTACCCACCTCTAAGGGGTAGGGTCGTCACACCCTCCTCTGACTCATATATGGACAATTAGGTGTATTTCTCATTTGTTGTACAGATGGAAATTCAACCTATATTGTTACATGGTAGCAGAGCGTGGTTCGGTGGAAATGCACTGAATTTATTTCATCATTTCCCCTCCACTTTTTTCTTGGGTATTCCAGAAGGAATTACTCAAAGAGATATCCAGAAGGAATCTCTATATTATTAAATTATATTAAATTCATTCCTTTCTTCCACTTCGCCAATCCGGCAATTAAATTCATTCATTAAACTTCGCCAATCCGGCAATTAAACTCATTCCCTTGTTAGGCTTTGCCAATCTGGCATTTTATTAATTTCAATTACGTTTTTCTTTTATATAAGCCTTTTCTGCATTTGCCATTTCAATCATTTCACTTGAATGTTTCGTCTTTCGTATTCTTTATTTAGTTTGCTTTCCCCTCAGTTCCATTGATTTTTTCTTTTATGTATAAATGGCCCATTCGCGGCATAAATGACCCATTCGTGGCATTCTTCTTCTTCTTTTGCAATAGTAGGGTAAAGTCGTGTACCTTGGGTCGGATGTACCTTGGGTCATTTCCAAGATTTGTAGGAAGGACTGCTTAAAAAGATTTTGTGTCCACCATAATCTAAACTGTTCATCGAGACAACGAAATAAGAAGAAGTTTCATCTTCACAGATTTGACGCAGGATTGATAAGAATTTCCTAAAGTTTTTCTAACCTTTTTCGGAGTTTAGTGGCTCCACATTTTGATGGTCCCCAAAGAACGGTAAGTCTTTTTTTCTTATTGTTTTGGTTGTAAAGTGAAGAAAAACAATCAGTTAATCAGATGGTGTATAGTTTTGTGGTTAATTACGAGTGAAAACTCGTCATTAGATGTTTGGTTTTAATTGGTGCATTCGTGTACCTTGAGTCATTTTTTGCTTGTACCTTGGGTCAGCCAGCTTACGTTGTTTTTTCATTTAATTCAGATGCCTCGAAGTACAACTGGAATCAAATTATTCCAGTTCCACCGAAAACGCTTGCAGAAGCTGTGGAAGAGCTAAGAGAAGGGTTTTCCATCCGTCAACCGTTGACCATGGACAGGCAACCGTCAGATTCACCCTAAAAAAGCATTTTTCGTTTGGCAAAACGTAGAAGATTTGGAGACATCAACAGAATCCTGCCAGAACCAACAGTTAGCCAATGAGGCAAAGTTTGCAATTTCATTGGCAGGCATTACGGTGTTACAATGTCTTTTAATTCTCAATAGGTTGCTTCCAATTTTGGTTTATTATTTTCAACAATTAATCTATGAAATCGACCTTGTTTATATTTTCTACTTCATGACCTGTTTATATATTGCGATTTATACAGTGTTTTTCTTTATAAGGAATAAGTAGTCAGAAATAGAAACTTTTGATGTTAAAACAACAAGATTTCTATCAAAATGTCATACTATTCTAATAATAATAATTTGTAATATGTTTCTTGGCTGAGAGTTCCTAAATAAGACTTTTCAAACACCGAACACATGATTTCTCACTAATACATGTGTTTTTAATATTTTAACAATGTTTTTTTTTTTAATTTCTGTCTGCGACCCTAGGCACAATTCCCGACTCAAGGTACAATCATCACTGACCCAAGGTACATTCAAGAATGTACCTTGGGTCAAATTTCAAGTTTTTTTTGAAAAAATCACTTTATTAAATGTACAGTGATTTTAGCTAAAACTCTTTCTCTCATTTGTTCCCAAGTTGTCACCCTACAATTTAAAAACAAAATGGCATTTTTTAGAAGGTTTTTTGAACATTAAATTTGAGTTTGAAAAAAAAATGACCCAAGGTACACGACCTTACCCTACCTTTATGATGGAGGAATTCCCTTGAAGCTTCCAGACATCCTTTCCTGGGCTTCATGCTATTTTCAGTCCCTTTGACTTGTTTTCAAACATACTTCTGTTTGAAACCCAGAAGTATGTTTTAGGGAGGGGAGTGTGATGATCCTACTTTTACAGAAGGGACAAACCGATTTGGTTTGTTCCCGATTTGTTGGAGCTACGCCTAGGGGGATATTTGATTCATAGAGATATGAATCGATATTCTCTTCAGGCCAGCTGATTAATCTAATCACTGGTTTGAAGGGGTAGGGTCGTCACACCCTCCTCTGTCTCAAATATGGGCAATTAGGTGTATTTCTCATTTGTTGTACAGATGGAAATTCAACCTATATTGTTACATTTTTCACCCATCAAGACCCCGGAAATAACTGTTTGTAAGCCCTAACTTTTTGTAAGCTCTGGAAAGATGAGAAATTTAACGCCTTTTCCAACGGTGTCCTTATTTTCACAGTAAATTAAGGAAGTTATGGTAATTTTAGTGACATAAGATCAAAAAGTTCTTGTTAGTTAGGTACTGATGACGATGTAACTGTGTAGTTCATTACTTTTGTGGAAATTGACTACGTTCTTCTTGACTCCGTTCTTTATTGCTAATTTATTATTCATTCTTTCACAGCCAGTTTACCAGTATGCGATTGAAGTAACCATTGTGCGATGCGTCATGTACATATCCGACGAGTGGGAGGCGCAGCAGTGTAAGGTGAGTACTGCAGTCTTATTACTTACCTACCCATTTCAGGGAATGTTCTTTTAGATGAGGACTTTAAAATATCGTCGTAGAACAATAATGGCCTTGGCTCATTCATCCATACCACACGAGTGGGAATTTCACTAATTTGCCCTCTCGACTTCCAGGTGATGCGTTTGGTTGAAATTGGAGGCGAGTTCACGGCAACGTGTCATTGCTACCATCTGTCTACAATCACGGCGGATTTCGTAGCTCCGGTACTGGCTTTGCGGATCGGGGAAGATTTCTCTATCATCAACACCATCAAGGACAATTACTACGTGGCAGTCACGATGCTCACCGTGCTCGTGTTGTACTTTGGACTGCTCATCTGGGGTAAACGGAAAGACTCCATCGACCACAAGACTGTACGTTTTAACTTATCAGACTCCGTACAGGCTCAAACTATGCAGTAAGCCTTCTTTGAAGCACGTTAGTGTTACATGCCGCATATTTACTTCACAGAGATCGGTAATTCTCATGCAAGACAACTTCCCAGGCGAAATTCACCCTTACATCATCGTCGTTTGGACTGGAAAGCGGATCAGGGCAGGGACGAGCTCAAAAGTCGCCCTACAAATCTATGGCACTGGTGGCAGAACTAGGGTAATATTTTAATAATTTTTATACATAATCAACAAAAATTGGCTCTCACATCATACGTCCCATCTGAGCTGGAGTCCTCAACTTTCTAGGCATTCAAGACCTCGTGACTCCCACCTCAAGCCTTCCATCCAGCACAATAAATTACATCACGATAGTACAGTTGATGTTACGGACTAGGGATCGATCTCTGGAGATGGAAGCTTCATTTTTAAAGTCAAAATAGTCGGCACAATGGGCAGTGCACGAACATTTGGAGTCCTAAAATCAAGCTTCCTGGTCACTGGATGTCCTTTAAAATCAATCTTCCTGGACACTACCAGTCTGATACTTTCTGTCAATCAAGCTTCCTGGTCACTGGCTGTCTGTAGCAATCTAGCCTCCTGGTCACTGGCTGTCTTTTGTAATCTAGCCTCCTGGTCACTGGCTGTCTTTTGCAATCTAGCCTCCTGGTCACTGGCTGTCTGCTGCTATCTAGCCTCCTGGTCACTGGCTGTCTTATGCAATCTAGCTTCCTGGTCACTGGCTGTCTGCTGCTATCTAGCTTCCTGGTCACTGGCTGTCTTTTGTTTTGCAATCTAGCCTCCTGGTCACTGGCTGTCTTTTTCAATCTAGCTTCCTGGTCACTGGCTGTCTGCTGCTATCTAGCCTCCTGGATTCTTGGTTTCTGTCACAATCAAGCTTCCTGGTCTCTGGCTGTCTTTTTCAATCTAGCCTCCTGGTCACTGGCTGTCTGTTGCTATCTAGCCTCCTGGTCACTTGCTGTCTGTTGCTATCTAGCCTCCTGGTCACTGGCTGTCTTTTGTTTTGCAATATAGCCTCCTGGTCACTGGCTGTCTTTTGCAATCTAGCTTCCTGGTCACTGGCTGTCTGCTGCTATCTAGCTCCTGGATTCTTGGTTTCTGTCACAATCAAGCTTCCTGGTCTCTGGCTGTCTGTTGCAATCTAGCCTCCTGGTCACTGGCTGTCTTTTTCAATCTAGCCTCCTGGTCACTGGCTGTCTTTTTCAATCTAGCCTCCTGGTCACTGGCTGTCTGTTGCTATCTAGCCTCCTGGTCACTGGCTGTCTGTTGCTATCTAGCCTCCTGGATTCTTGGTTTCTGTCACAATCAAGCTTCCTGGTCACTGGATATCCTTTACAATCAATCTTCCTTAATAATAATTCTTAAGTATTCTGGTCTCTGGATGTCTGTTATAATCAAGCTGTCTAAACTGCTGTCCATAAGAGGCAATCAGGCAAAGAAGCACTTCTTCCACCAAGCAAATGTAGCCTCAGGTGTTGTAGTATTTGAGCTTCAGTACCTAACCTGACTCAATGGTAGATCGCAAGCTTAAATTAGCTACATCAGAATACTACAGTTAAGGGAGTCTCAGTCAGTGAATAAACGGGTTTTTTCCCCTTTTTCTCTAAAAATTATTGTTTGGTTTTGATGATTCCAGCAGCAACGTTGCTCCTTCAGACAGTAAGGGGCAACTGAGCGCCGGTTCGTAAGAGATTAGACTAACCCGGAACGAGGAAGGAACGACGACTGACTGAGACCGCCTTAAACTAGAGATCGATCCCTAGTGAAGAAATATTAATTATTAAATTCACAACATAAACATTGCAGCCTCATATTCTTCGTTCGTCGGATCGAAATGTTTTGAGCATGGCGAATGATGATTGGTTCCTCTTGTACACGGCAAATTATCTGGCAAACGTCAAGGAAATCGTGATGTGGCACAGCAGCTCTGGGTGTAGACCTGACTGGTAAGTGAAGAAGTGTGGATGTCCACTGTTTACATTTATATTGCTCGATATATATTACGCAAATATGAAGAGGAGCATTAATGTATTCAAAATCATCCCAAGATCGAAGTGGGGGTGAAACAAGATTTAGATGTTGGGTTACGATTTCGTTGGACAGGTTCTGCAGCCAAATCACGGTGTATGATCTCAAAACGGAAACTGCTTACAATTTCGTGGTCGACCGGTGGTTCACCGTCACTGAGGATTTGGAAAGTTCGAAATTTTGGCACGGAATTCTCACCAAGAAAGGCGCGTGGTTCACCGACGATGTCTCCAATATTAGGAAGTTGGTGGGAGATCACTTCATTGCAGGAGTGCGAGAGAAGCACCACTGGACGAGCATTTTCACCAGGTGAGTCACAATAGAGAACCAACCACGTCCAAATGACTGGGCAGTGGATGTGCCAGTCACGCTCAAACGGCCAGCCTCTGCCAATCAGAAACTCTCTGACTGCTTGCAAGCAACTGAACCATCCACCCATCAACTACTAAGCTTCAAATGAGCCTTCCAATTAGATCAAAAAGTATATTCCAATTGACTCAATGAAGTTAGATAGAAGGGCTCCCGTGATTTGAAGTTGTAAAGAGTAGGACCCTTGAATTCGGCCAGCGAATAGTGGATCCAAAAGCATAAACAAAAAGGCGAATCATACCTAGTCGCTCCTTGTGCTGAAAACAAATCATCGCCCTACGTGGACGACCAAAGCGCGCGACCGAGCGACCCGCGAGTGTGAGCGACCTCAAGTCACGCGTGCTCGCCGCTATACAGGGTGTCTCACGGGAACCGGACGAAAAACAAATGAATGTAACTCCAATGGTTGAAGTTTTAAATTTTTTATATTTTTATCAGAAGGTAGGGAATTAAATGCCATTTTAAGTTTTAAAAATAACATCGGACAAACAGTGCCCATCTTGTTCGAAACACGTGGCAAGTCTGTCCAGGAAGTTTCGGTGGACGCGCTCCAGTAAGTCTTGATCAATTGACGCAACTTGAGACGTTATTTCTTCCTTCAAAGCTTCCAAAGTGGAGGGTTTTGATTCATAAACGCGTGATTTAAGGTATCCCCAAAGGAAGAAGTCACACGACGTCAAGTCTGGGGACCTTGGGGGCCATTGCACGTCCCCAGAGCGTCTCCAAAGCCCTGGCTGTTCTGTGCGCAAACGAGCTCAATCACTGCACATTTCACCCGCTTCTCTCAATCGAATCATCAAGCGTAATTTAAAGTGGCATCCGTACAAGTTGTCAATCGTTCAGCAGTTGAAACCTACTGATTACCCACAGCTTGTTTGGTTTCAGCAAGATGGGGCCCCCCCTCACACTTCCAGAGCCGCAATCGCCCTCTTGCGCCAGATGTTCCCCAATCGCCTTGTGTCACGCTCTGGGGACGTGCAATGGCCCCCAAGGTCCCCAGACTTGACGTTGTGTGACTTCTTCCTTTGGGGATACCTTAAATCACACGTTTATGAATCAAAACCCTCCACTTTGGAAGCTTTGAAGGAAGAAATAACGTCTCAAGTTGCGTCAATTGATCAAGACTTACTGGAGCGCGTCCACCAAAACTTCCTGGACAGACTTGCCACGTGTTTCGAACAAGATGGGCACCGTTTGTCCGATGTTATTTTTAAAACTTAAAATGGCATTTAATTCCCTACCTTCTGATAAAAATATAAAAAATTTAAGACTTCAACCATTGGAGTTACATTCATTTGTTTTTCGTCCGGTTCCCGTGAGACATCCTGTAGTTTCCACAGTAGGCGTCCACAAAACGCGTCTGAAATCCTTCCTTGCGAGGTTATCTTTGCATCGTCCTGAGTTGTAAAATCTTTTTCTACTTGTACATTTTCTGTTTTTCGCGATAGTATGAATGGCATATTTTATTCGAATATTGCAGCATTGGTTTATTAATTTACGGCAACGAATTCGTTGAGAAGGACGCTAATTTCAGCAATTTTTCAATGTGGGAAGCGGTGAATTTGAATCGTTCAAACACGAATTTCTCCCCTAAATTCGATTGCAAAAATGTTGGATTGTAAAGGGACCAGTTTTTACAGTAGAGATACTAGTATAGAAAAACAACCCAGAAATGAAGCACAGCCGATGTAAAACTTGCGGGCCTACCCGCATGCTCAGGCAGCTTTTTCACCAAATCAAAAAAGTTGGGTTCGACATTTGGGAGAGAGAAAATTTAACGCCGTTTCGTTGGAGAACAACTGACCACATTATCATATACACCCTTTGTATTCAATTCTATTTATTTTGGTCCACAGCGGGTTTCTTCAATTTTGGATTATACCTAGGTCGAATGTCTTGAAACCTACACCAAAACATATTATTTCAAGATGGGTTACAAATAAAATGTTTCTTTCTATTCAACTCCAAACGGTATATTTATTGAATATACAGTAGGTATTATTTCGATTTCAAGTAGGTTGCAAAATTTACTTGCAGTAAATTAGCTCAACTTTTTGCCAAAAATTTTGTATCAAATTCCCACCTTCGTATTTCAAAATAGTATTGTTTTCTTGTACACCAGAAATGTCTTCTTGTACACTTTACTCTTTCCATAACGTTTCCCTTTTTTGAATTTCGCTGATAAATAATTATTACAGCCATTTCCAGGGAAAACTTGAGTGGAACACGGACACAAACGAAACAGTAAACTGGAAAATGATAACCTCCCGGCAAAGCGACCAGGCGAGCGCGCGACCAGAAACAAACTAGTTTGAAAATCAAACCCGAGCGTGCGACCTCGGACCAAATCGCGACGTCGGGCGGCGGCACGTAGGACACTCCATTCGGTTTGCCTTGTTTGATATCAGCTGGTCGCTCGCTCACACGCGCGGGTCGCTCGGTCGAGGAGAGTCTAGCCCCCAGACAGTATTGTCGGGTTTCAGCGCTACCTACCGCCACTTCAACTAACTACTATTTCTGATATCTTATCAGGTGATCACGCTCGCGACCGCATTACCGTCGCTCCTCTAAAGCTGCGTCCACACTTGCAACATTTGGCTGCTCCGAACCTCACTCCGATCCTCTGGCAGGATCGGGGTGGCGAAACTTCAAAGGAAAAAGGATCGGAGGAGCGGAGCGCAGTCCGATTGCTCCGTTGGCGGTTTTTCATCCTGCATCAAAGGAATGATCGGAGCGGGGTGAGCCTAGTGTGGACGGGGTCTTTGATGCGCCGCTCCAATCCCCTGAACATTCCCCCACTCTTCAATAATTTCGTGAAGTGTCGTGCATTTTTTTTCATTTTCCTCACTTTGCATTTGCTGTAGCAATGGAGTGGACGAAGGAAGAAACTTTTTCGTTGATTGATGAATTCAAAGCAAGAGAGTTGTTGTGGGACCCTAAAAACCCACAATATTTTAATAAACTTAAAAAATGGAAAGCCTGGGAAGAGCTTTCCAAGCAAGTTGGAAACTTGAGCTCAGCCAACAGGTTGTTTTCACGATTTAAATAAAATTTTGTGTTCCACCGGCGCGATTTTCTAATTTAAAAAAAAATGGAATCCATCATTATACAGGGTGTAAGCCTAACTGGTCTGCCATACGGTACCAGTCGATTCTACAACTAATTTGCAACAAAAAAAGTCCCTTAGAGATTTTTTCTTAAACCCTTCGTTTTCGAGTTATTTTAACTTTAAACTTTTTTTCGTGATTTTGACCTTATGTCATTAAATTGGTCATAACTCCGTTAATTAGCTGTGTAAATTACAATTTGAGCATACCGTTGGAAAGAGCATTAAATTTCCTATAGGATAGATGCCTTAACTCTTTTTTTGAGTCAAGGTTTGAGACATGAAAACGTCCTCTAAAAAGAGAATTTTACGTAATTTTGGAAACCTTGCATTCTTTCAATCTCAAATTGAACTACGAGAACCCATACTTTTTCAAGATGCAAGAACAGTGAAAACTGCGCCAGAATCTCAGCTTTCCAATGGTATAATCAAAACATATTCTACAACCGTATTTAGGGGAGAAATTCGGGTTTGAACGCGGAAAAACGTGCATTTTTTCAACGAAATCGGCGCTCCGCCTAGTCGATCTGAGGGGTCGGACGATAGCAGTGGGTGGGTCGGCGCCGCAGTAGACCGCGAGGCCTCCGGAAACAGGAGGCCAGAGCGCTGATTTCGTTGAAAAAATGCACGTTTTTCAGCGTTCAAACACAAATTTCTCCCCTAAATTCGGTTGTAGAATATGTTTTGATTATACCGTTGGGAAGCTGAAATTCTGGCGCAGTTTTCACTGTTCTTGCATCTTGAAAAAGTATGGGTTCTCGTAGTTTAATTTGAGATTGAAAAAATGCGAGGTTTCCAAAATTACGTAAAATTCTCTTTTTAGAGGAAGTTTTCATGTCTGAAACCTTGACTCAAAAAAAATGTAAGGCATCTATCCGATAGGAAATTTAATGCTCTTTCTAACGGTATCCTCAAATTGTAATTTACACAGAAAATTAAAGGAGTTATGACCGATTTAATGACATAAGGTCAAAATCACGAAAAAAAAGTTTAAAGTTAAAATAACTCAAAAACGAAGGGTTTAAAAAAAATCGCTAAGGGACATTTTTTGTTGCAAATTAGTTGTAGAATCGACTGGTACCGTATGGCAGACCAGTTAGGCTTACACCCTGTATAAGCAGCTGCGGCCACTTGAAGTTGAGATGCCATGACTGAGGACTGAGGAGCGCTCGATTCTCCCGATCGCCCTCCGAGGTTCGGAGCGAGGTTTGGAGCGCTGCAATGTTCGGGGAAAAAGATCGGAGCAAGGTTCGGAGCGAGGATTGGAGCAAGGTTCGGAGCGGCCGAATGTTGCAAGTGTAGACGCGGCTTAACTTGCAGTTATCCCAAGATTACAATGTAGCAAAGAAGAACAACACAACTATTGAAAACAACACAAAAACGCTGCAAATCATTGCTCAAAGGTTTATTATTTTCTGTACAGATCACCCTTCTGTATAGATCACTGGTTCTCCATCAATAGCACCTACCACCACCTTCTCCCTTGACCTTCCCTCTAAAATTTCAGCTTCCTGCGTTCAACAGGAGAGAAAATGGCCTTGGAGCTCACTCAGCTGATCAGTGACCACTCATGCGCCTTCAGCATTCTCCATTGACCCGCCCTCTCAAATTTCAGGTTCCTGCGTTCAACAGGAGAGGAAATGGCCTTGGAGCTCACTCAGCTGATCAGTGACCACTCAGGCGCCTTCAGCATTCTCCTTTGACCCTGCCTCTCAAATTTCAGGTTCCTGCGTTCAACAGGAGAGGAAATGGCCTAGGAGCTCACTCAGCTGATCAGTGACCACTCAGGCACCTCCAGCATTCTCCATTGACCCGCCCTCTAAAATTTCAGCTTCCTGCGTTCAACAGGAGAGAAAATGGCCTTGGAGCTCACTCAGCTGATCAGTGACCACTCATGCGCCTTCAGCATTCTCCATTGACCCGCCCTCTCAAATTTCAGGTTCCTGCGTTCAACAGGAGAGGATATGGCTTTGGAGCTCTCTCAGCTGATCAAATTTCAGGTTCCTGCGTTCAACAGGAGAGGAAATGGCCTTGGAGCTCACTCAGCTGATCATTGACCACTCAGGCGCCTTCAGCATTCTCCATTGACTTTTGATTATGGAAATTTGATTACTGGTTGGTTACGCAGAAGGCAAAACTGTATACAAATCGAAGAAATGAACAGCGATCGCATTTTAATCAGAAAAAATTTCAACGGAGATTAGACCTCTTTTGCGATTCACACTCATGGTTCTGTTTTATCGAAGGAAAAGCTTCAAGTACTCGTAGGGACCGAACGGTTTGCCCTACAGAGCTCCGGGTGGTCTCAAAAATTTTTAAAAATTCAGTACTATTTAAAATTAGTGAAAAAACGATACCTTTATTTCGAGAGTTTTCGAGCTAGGGCACTCTTGAAAATTTCAACCCTTAATTTTCACCCCTTAGAAGTGACCTACATCAACCAAAAGCTTCGGCGCACAACTAGACCCCAAATGGAGCCCATATACCAAATTTCATCGAAATCGGTCCATGGTAACTAAGAAAAGTGCCGCGTACGGCGTACGGCGTACGGCGGACGGACGGAAATTTTTTTATTCGATTTTCGTATTCTACGTACCTTGAAACGTAAAACATCAAATTTTGAGGGGGGGTTAAAATTTTTTTTTTCTTGCTCGATTCCAAAGGCTTATTATTGAAAATAATAAACCAAAATGCAATATCAACTTCCTTTTCCTCGCAATTTAAAAACGCTGCAAATCATTGCTCAAAGGTTTATTATTTTCTGTATAGATCACCCTTCTGTATAGATCACTGGTTCTCCATCAATAGCACCTACCACCATCTGTATTCTCCCTTGACCTTCCCTCTCAAATTTCAGCTTCCTGCGTTCAATAGGATTGAAAATGACTTCGGAGCTCACTCAGCTGATCAGTGATCTGAAGAGTGAAGAAGATCTCCTCGAATGCTGAAGACGCCTGGAAGAGCACTTCCATTCAATAGGATTGAAAATGGCTTCGGAGCTCACTCAGCTGATCAGTGATCTGAGGAGTGAAGAAGATCTTCTCGAATGCTAGAGACGCCTGGAAGAGCACTTCCATTCAATAGGATTGAAAATGGCTTTGGAGCTCACTCAGCTGATCAGTGATCTGAGGAGTGAAGAAGATCTCCTCGAATGCTGGAGACGCCTGGAAGAGCACTTCCATTCAATAGGATTGAAAATGGCTTCGGAGCTCACTCAGCTGATCAGTGATCTGAAGAATGAAGAAGCTTTTGAGCAATGATTTGCAGCGTTTTTTACCCACCAACATTTGTTTTACCTACCAACTTTTTTGTACCTACCAGCTAGGTACTACCTACCACACCATACTGGCTTCACACCTTCACAATCAAGTTTATTAGAAAGAACTAAACGCTTCACACTCGATTGGAAAAATAGAAAGCTTCATATTGAAATTTGATTACTGGTTACGCAGAAGGCAAAACTGTATACAAATCGAAGAAATGAACAGCGATCGCATTTTAGTCCGATAAAATTTGAATGGAGATTAGACCTCTTTTGCGATTCACACTCATGATTCTGTTTTATCGGAGGAAAACCTTCAAGTACTCGTAGGGACCGAACGGTTTGTCCTACAGAGCTCCGGGTGGTCTCAAAAATTTTTAAAAATTCAATACTATTTAAAATTGGTGAAAAAACGATACCTTTATTTAGAGAGTTTTCGAGCTAGGGCACTCTTGAAAATTTCAACCCTTAATTTTCACCCCTTAGAAGTGACCTACATCAACCAAAAACTTCGCGGCACAACTAGACCCCAAATGGAGCCCATATACCAAATTTGAACCAAATCGGTCCAGTGTTGCTAAGAAAAGTGCCGCGGACGGCGGACGGGGGACGGCGGACGGACATTGCAAATTTGGATTCTACGCACCTTGAAACGTAAAGTGACAAAGTTTGAGGGGGGGTTATAAAAATTTTTTGCGATACGATCACATAGGCTTATTATTAGAAATAATAAACCAAAAGGCAGGGAAGTAAAGCCGCCAAACTTAGAAATTAGAGAGTGGTAAAACCGAGGTGGTAAAATCGAGGTAAGCCTACTTTTCAGAAATGCTGCTTGACCACGCTCACATCGAGCTGAAAAAGGATAATAGTTCGCTGAATTGGCGGTAGGTAGCGTTGAAACCCGACAATACTTTCTGGGGTCCAGACTCTCATGCTTGGTCGCGCGCTTTGGTTGTCCACGTAGGACACGGCGTTACAAATACAAAAAATGGTATGAATTGCGCTTGAAGCCCGAAAAAAGTTCTTTCAAACATTGAAGAAAAATAAGTTGGCCGACCGATGTTTTGTTTGTAAGTAATAGCTTGACACCTCTCTGTCTGTTGTACTTTTCAGGCACCCCCGTAGCATGTACAGTCGGTGCGAGAGAATCGCAGTTCTCGGGACGTTGCTCATCACCACAATGCTTACCAGCATAATGTTCCTTGGGATAGAAGAGTGTAAGTACCCACTCAGCTATGCGATTACAGTTTTTGTCGCCTCATTGTTACCAACACACTAACACAAAACTGTCAAGGTCCCATGATGTTGGTAACCCTGGTTTTTTTCATAGATGGTTTGCATGATGAAGTTATATGACTACTTTCTTGATGACGTCATTGAAAGAGCGATACAAGAGCCAATTGTAACTGATTTTGAACCTCAGCCCCTCCCCCCCCCCAATTAATCGCTCTTCATGAATCTTACAATATTCTACTTACTGAATTCGCTGTTCCCTCTAGTTGGAGCGCCTGACCTACCGTTTGCTTACATGACCTGGGATGACGTTCGTGTCGCCATTTACAGCATGCTGATTGCTTGGGTCCTGTCCTACATCACTTTGTACGCTTTCAAGTAAGCTCATTTGTTGAATCAACGTGTAGCACAGCAGAACCTAAGAAACAGAATCCGCGAACACCTATGAAAACTAATCCATCTGTTATTATTTTTAGTAAAGCAAAGCAAAAAGAAACAGAGGAATTACCGGACTTAGAGAAAGAAATTTTGCTGGGTAAGTAACCGAAAGACTGACCCACTGGACAAATATTGGACAATTTCGATTAATATTGTTTGCGCAATTTGAATACTCAATTATTTTTGCTGTAGATTTGTTAAAAAAATTATTAGGTTTATCATCAGTTTTGATGGAATAGATCAAAAAGACGTTAAGGAGGCCAGGAATTCAGAATTTTGATCAGTATACATAAAAAAGTGGGTGTGGCACATGGCTTCCTCGTATGCGCTACTCAGGGGACCATCTACACCCTAATCTGCATGATACCTTGAAATTTCATCAAAATCGAATGGAAAATGAGTGTTATGGCTGTTACTAGGAATATCATGTTTGCGCATGCTAACTAGCTATCAGTTCCAGAGCGATGATTCTCTTAGGGGACCATCTACCCCTCAATCAGCACAATCCCAGAAAAGTTCATCGAAATTAGATGAACTTCGTATATTTTGCATGTTACAAGTATTCCATGACAGACACACAGATAGACAAACACGGAACCAAAATTGTTCAGGAAGGCGTAAAACGCGAGTAGAAATTTTGATTTTGGAGATTTGTTTTTTCAACTTTGAAAAGTGAAATACTCGTAGATTACACTCACTCATTCTCATTTTCAAACTTTACTAATATCACAGTCAAACAATGTAGCCTTTATGGCCATAGTAGTCTCCTGAGGTGGTGTTTGGTGCCATCTGCACTTGTGGTTAACAGCAGGTTTTCAGCCGGTGGTGGCTTCTCTGGCTTAAGCCCTAGAGGGGAAACAAGCCAGTAGCTCCACCTTACTAATTTACATACTCCAAGTCCAATACTCATTTCAGATGAAAAAGAGAAGCGACTGTCAAAAGTCAAAATGGATTGGATTACAAAATGGTACATCACCACGAAGAAGAACCTCCCGATCAAATACCTGCCAGTTCTCGATCAAAAAGCTCTGAACGAGAGGATCAGTCGAGAGAAGTTCAATTACTGGCTTATGACCGCCTGGTGAGACTACTCGTATTGTTCACGTTACTATGAAGCTAGATTTACATGGTTTTGGGAAAAATCCATGGCTATAGGTAGATAGATAATTCTTTATTGCCTATCGGATAAACATCCATAGTAAATTTAAAAAAAAATTGTTATCATCAATTAAGGAATATCTAGACTGATGATTTACACGAACGTAAAAGAAAATAAATCCCCTTATCAGGAATTTACAATGAGTAGTCTGTTGGTTACTTTGCGATCACTCGTGGTTATCAATTGAAGACCACAGGGGAAAAGGGGGATAACTGCCATTTTCGAAATTTTTCAGCAGAGCATTTTTTGTGTGGAAAACGCCATTACTGCTCATGTATGAAAGCAAAAAATAAAAACACAACGTTCCTTAAGTACTAGAGAATGTAACTGCATGATCAAAGTTCGGCAATTAAGTCACTGTTGGGCCAGGGAAGCCAGCTAACGCCTAAAGGTCCTACTGTACTGGGGAAAAGGGGGGTATCTCCATGTATTGCGGGTTTTCTCCATGGTATTCTTGGTCTATAAATTAAAGTTAACACATCATTTTCACCTCCAAAACATAACATTTATTTGTAAACCATTTAATTGAAATCTTTCTAAAAATATATTGGGTAGGTTTCTGTGTTAGGTAAGTTAAAAGTTTACAGAAGTGTTGGGTCACAATAATATTGTTACAATGTTGTTAATTTTGTAGCAGAGGTAATAAAGTTCTTGGGCAAATATTATTCTATTTCTTGCTGGCTGTCCTGATTTTCGTGAAGAATGCTTTTGTTTTGGAACAGAAAAACTGCATCAAATGCTGGAGGTCATTATATTTTTTCCTGGAGATCGGAAGGGATTTCTTGTAGGCTCGGTTGGGAAGTGAAATTCGTTGTCACAGAGTTGCTGTTGGGTTTTTGGTGTTGTGTTTGAAGGTAGTAGTTTTTGAAATTTTCATGTCTTTGCTTTGGCACATAAACTGAAAAATCGTCTCGGAAACTTGCTCACGCGATACCAATAAATAAAATAGACTCACTGTGTTGCGTAAAGAACAATCAACTGTTTTCTTATTTTGATGCTTGGGTACATGAACTAACAACCTTACTTCACTACCTTGTTGTGTAGTGGATTTACGTCAAATCGAATTCAATTAAGTTCCCACGGGTGGGCGGTTTCTCTTATGGCCCATTTAATTTATCTGTCCTACGCCCCGCCGTGCAATGCACGAGTGAGATCTGCCTAGTAATAAATACAATAAGAAAACACACATGAAAATGTCCCAATGTGTTGCAGACTCGCATGCAAGCATTTATTTTATTTTTATTATTCCTTGAAAGATTCGGAATTACGACAGAGCTGGTCCTGGCTCCATTGTAGGTATCCCGATGGTATGCCAATCTGGGATGGTTCTTGACAAAGTTCAACTCTCTTATTCCTCTTGTCTTCATGGTTTTCATATTTTTCATGTTATTTAATAATGTAATTCACATTAGATAGCTGTGAATCACAGGGTTGCGGGAGAGGTGGGAAGTTGAACAAGGAGGTTAGATGCGTGATAGAAGGGAGGCGCTCACGTTACCCCCTTTTTCCCTGGAACCGCTTGGAGAGTCCCGTTCTTCCCCTGTACGCATTTATTTCACCAGCGATTTTAGCCCCTTTGGACCCGGTTTTCCCCAGTTTTGATGTGCCCATTGTGTTCGCCATAAAAAAATCTATAAGGTACCGTCTCTTACTCATTTCGAGAAAAAAAGTCAGTTATCTCCCTTTTCCCCTGTAGTCTTCAATTGCTTGTATTGTTCTTCGCTCATTGTATTGTTGAGAGAGGCAGAAGAAAATCCAGGCGGGGGTTTGACAGCACAGGGCACTGAATAATGAAGTGTGACAGCCTCGGCAAAACACTAGAAAAGCTGGACAAAATGCAAAATGTTGCCTTGAGGCTAATCACGGGAGCACCCAATTGCATCCATGGAACTGCAAGTGTGATTGAGCCCTCATCGTCGTCCACCACAGTGTCCAAAGGGAAATTGCCACAGTCGCTATGAAGGAGAGACTCCTCAGACTTGACGACCCAAACTGGCGGAGACATGAAGTGGTATCTCAGCGACCGCAGTTACGCCCTAATCCATTGCAATAGCTTCACTTTTTGAAAACTTGCTAGAAATGTCTGCCAAATGGGTGCGGCACGTAGTTTCTTCTTATGAAGTTTGATTGGATCCAATACACAGGCATCTTCAAAACAAACAACAGTCTGTGGCAATTCCCAATCATTTGGAATCTCCATCACTTTGTTTGTAATCCCACACAACTCCTCTCGCCAAAATTGGTGACCCTGAGGTAGGGGTGTGTCGGTCCAGGTATTTCCCTGGAACGGTTCTAATGGTGACAAAGATGTAACCGTTCCAAATTACCGGTACAGTTCCATTACCGGTACAGGCGATCAAATCCCACTCACATGGCATGAATGAAGCAGGCAGTCAAATCCCTATCGTCCTTCTTCCATGCTTATGATCTCAACTTGCAATACAATAGCATCATTTTCCTTGACAATTCGCTAAAAGGAAGGAATTTGAACTAGTGTTACAAAAGAGGCAGTTTATTATAAATAATAGTTACCAAACAATTCAAGGAAAGAATATTGACGTTGCAGTTTAAGAACTTAACATGACAATAATAAATTAATAATACTGGAGACAACTTCCATGCTAACCACCAGTCCAGAAGATAACTTCCCGCTCAACAGCCATTCCATGATACTATACATATACTATACGTATACTATACATTCTCAGTCCATGGAAGTAGTAAGGACGCTTCCAGGTACAACATGGAACAGAACTGAGAACAAGATCTTACTGGTCCAAAACCCTTCCCAGTCCAGAGCCATTGAACCATTCTCCATGATATCTTATCGGTCCGGTTCCATCCGTACCGGTCCAGTTCCATCCTCACCAATCAGAATGATCTCTTCCCGGTCCAGAGCCATTTCAAGATATCTTATCAGTCCGTGGAACTGGACTGGTAAGGGTCGAGTTTATGTCACCGCGTGGAACCGTTCCAACCTGATACTCGGTTCCACAGCTGTACCGACACACCTCTACCCTGAGGAACACGAGGAATAGAATGCATATCAGGAATTATGTGGGATCTGTTCTGATCACTGGGCTGAAAGCTAAAACTGGGAGCCATAGAAGCATTTTGATTGGTGGAGTTTCAGGACGTAGTTCTAGATGCAAACAACAGATGGGACATGATTGCTCGTTCCGAACATCATCTTGACAAATCACATTAGGTTTGTTTCAGCAAGGCGACTGTAGTCGTCCACACACGACCGGCGCATGCGCATTACGACTAACCACTGTTCCAACACTACAACTAATCTGACTATCTCTGAACATGTCATGAAAATCGCCTGTAAATTGGTGACATTTTGCCTTTTAGAGGATTTTCAGACTCAGTCAGACAGGAAGCGAAAATAGTTAATCTAAAATTTTTGGTATATTCCATTAGTTTTAGTGCAAATTCCATCACTTTCCCAAATTCACCACAATGGAAACATTGCAGGATTGTATCAACCATAGTGTTGCTCTGCATGTCCGTCGTTGTCATATTCTACGGACTGAGGAAAGGCAAGAAACGGAGCCTTTTGTGGATTCAAGCGTTCATTTCGGGGAACATGGTCGACGCGTTTTTTCTGGAGCCCATCAAAATGCTCGTTGTGGCCACCATGGCTGCTATAATTTTCAAAGTAAGCTCATTCAAATGTTCATCAAAAACATTTTTCCGAAGGCCGAATTTGATTCTCAGGTGATGTCGTCAAAGACTGATTGGTTTTATGATATAACAACTTCCTTCCTGTCGTTTTGCTGATGGTGGGGATTCATCCAGAAAGACTTGGCTTCTATATTTGAGTCTTTCTACGTTTCTAGTGTGCTTTGGGACGTTGAAGCTGGACACCCACAAAAATTGTCCACCAATTCTTCAAAACTAACTATTAACACTTTCAGCGGGGCAGTGTGGGCGACATCAAGGTTCAAGTTGAATATGACCAAACAGAAAAGCCGTTCAAAGATTACTGGCGCAGACTAAACTTGATGATGACCAGAACTAATCCTGAATATAAGCCGATGCCTTACAGACGTTTGAAGGTAAAATTTAAGTCTCTGGTTTTGTTTGATCCGATTTATTAGTTTATGCTAGATTTTTAAAAACAAGTATTTTTGAATTCAAATCATACAGAGAATATACCAACATAGAAAGCGGATCAATATCATCAGACGGTACCTCCTATACATGTTGATTCTAACTCTCATGGCTATTTGCGCTTACCTCATGTGCCTCGGTTTGTTGATGAAGTCCAAATATTTTGTGAATCATCAGCTTAAAGAGATTCTAACGGGCAGTGGAAACGCTGAGAGGATACACAATTCTGTCGGGTAAGCACCGTATTCAAGTGTATATTTGATATCAGCAGTCCCTACGGAGCTGAAATTTCAGAGGGAGCTTCTAGGGAGTGCTGAGTAGGAATGACAAGTTGAATACCTGATCATCCGATGAGCTGTATTCGCTTTTGATGGTCCCACGAAGCCTAAATCTCAGAAGTAGCAGCCTCTCTGGTATTGTTGAGTAAGAATGACAAGCTGAGCTCCACCCTGATCAGTTGAGTGCGCTGAATTCGCACCAGTTGGCCCCTTGTAGCTGAATTTTCTCCGTGAAGTCTCTCTTGGACTGCTGAGCACGGCTTGTTGAGTTCCCTCTTGATTCTGATGGTATCTCAAAGCCAAAATCTCAGAAGGAGCAGCCTCTCTGGGACTGCTGAGCACGATTGGTTGAGTTCCCTCCTGATTCTGATGGTCTCTCAAAGCCAAAATCTCAGAAGGAGCAGCCTCTCTGGGACTGCTGAGCACGACTTGTTGAGTTCCCTCCTGATTCTGATGGTATCTCAAAGCCAAAATCTCAGAAGGAGCAGCCTCTCTGGGACTGCTGAGCACGATTGGTTGAGTTCCCTCCTGATTCTGATGGTCTCTCAAAGCCAAAATCTCAGAAGGAGCAGCCTCTCTGGGACTGCTGAGCACGATTGGTTGAGTTCCCTCCTGATTCTAATGGTCTCTCAAAGCCAAAATCTCAGAAGGAGCAGCCTCTCTGGGACTGCTGAGCACGATTGGTTGAGTTCCCTCCTGATTCTGATGGTCTCTCAAAGCCAAAATCTCAGAAGGAGCAGCCTCTCTGGGACTGCTGAGCACGATTGGTTGAGTACCCTCCTGATTCTGATGGTCTCTCAAAGCCAAAATCTCAGAAGGAGCAGCCTCTCTGGGACTGCTGAGCACGATTGGTTGAGTTCCCTCCTGATTCTAATGGTCTCTCAAAGCCAAAATCTCAGAAGGAGCAGCCTTTCTGGGACTGCTGAGCACGATTGGTTGAGTTCCCTCCTGATTCTAATGGTCTCTCATAGCCAAAATCTCAGAAGGAGCAGCCTCTCTGGGACTGTTGAGCACGACTGAGTGAGTTCCTTCCAGATTATGATGGGGTCTCATGAAGCCAAAATCTCAGAAGGAGCAGCCTTTCTGGGACTATAGACTACCAATGACAAACTGCTCTTTCCTGATCAGCTGGGTGAGCCGAATTAACTACTGATGGTCCCGCAAAGCTGAAATTTCATAGGGAGCCTCTCTGGGACTGCTGATTATCACAAATGCCAATCATATATCATCATATCATATTTAGTGCAAAAACGCCTTAATTTTCAGGTTCAACAATTTCACGGTGGACAATTTGCTACCATCACTCCACAGGACCAGGTGGTACAATGGGCGGATGTTGAAACGAGAAAGTGAGTACAATGTTTCAAATTCCTCTCTCCAAATCCTAGAACAGGATGTAAGATCAACAGGAGAGAAACAGTTCGATTGGTCACACAGCTGATCTGACATTCCTGAGATCCTATCCAATAATTTGTTGATGACCTTCTGGCTCTTCTGGTGGATCATCTGATTCCCATCCCGCATCATTTCAGCCAAAGAGCCATTCGGTGCCAACGCGACGGAAAACCAAACAAAAGGATGGTGCGAAGATTACAACCATAAACTTCACGGAGTTCCAAGAATCAGGCAGCAGCGACTGTCACTTAATAGATTGTCAAGTGAGTACCCATTTCGGGAATCTTTCTTTTGCTAAGAATAGCGTCTTTCAGTCGTTGAATTCATCAATTGGTTCAAATCCCTGTGAAAACTCAGCAAGTGCTTGTGCAGGTTATACGAGTGAGTATTCAAAACTTCTGTAAACGAACTTCATCGATTAGAATGTGTCCTTGGCAACTTTGGCTGACTTTGAGAGCTGGGGCGTCGGGTGAAAATATTCGTCAGGCAAACAGCTAGGCTGCAAATTATTACACAAAGGTTCTTTTTTTCTGTATATATCAAGTGCCATATATCAAAGAGCTTTGCCATTGTCACCACCAACCAACCATGTTTTATCTTGACAATCAAGTTTATTTGGAAGATCTACTCGCTTCACACTCCATTCGAAGAACTAAAGAATTCCTTCGTTTAGAAATTTTATTACTGGTTGCTAAGGAAGCAAAACCGAGTAAAACCCAAAGAAACGATCGGTGATCTCATTTTGGTTAGCTAAAATTTGAAAGATAATCAGGCCTCTTTTGCGATTCATAATCGTTTTTCGGATTTATCGTAAGTTCAACCCTGAAGTTCTCGTAGGGAATGAACAATTTGTCCTCAAAAGCTCTGGGTGGTCTCGTTCGATTCTAAAAATTCAATGGTAGGTACCTATCTTCAATTTGTGAAAAAACATTACCTTCAAAGGAGGGCGCCTCTGGAAGTTACATCCCTTCCATTTCACCGCTTAGAACTAACTGACATCAACCAAAAGCTTCGGGGCACAACTAGACCCCAAATGGAATCCCATAAACCAAATTTCATCAAAATCAGTCCATAATAATTAAGAAAAGTTCCGCGGACGGACGGATTTTTTATATTCGATTTTCAAAATCTACACGTACCTACCTCAAACGTAAACCATCGGATGTTGAGGGTGCTCAAACTTTTTTTCTTGAAAATAATAAACCAAAAAAGAGCTCTGAATGTAGACCTAATAAGACGTGAAACCTTCATTCTTCAATGTTATGCAGTTATTTTCAAGTGTCTAGCAACTAGAAAAACGATTAGGTACAGAGAAATACAATAAAATCGGGAACGAGACACTAGTCAACGTCAAACAGCTGCTATTTGCGGCGGCAAAAGAACGAACTGCTTTCCTTCCTTGAGATAATGTGATTGGATGGACATGTTATTTCTTGCCATGCATGGGTTAATTAGTATCCATGCTTCTCTGCTTTCAAGGTCACGAAACAGTTTTCCGACTGTTTGCAACAGCTGATAGCGTGGTAGTGGGGGTATGGCAATACTTGACCCCGCGCTGACCCCCCGCCGATCGTCGCCTCTCACTCTAAACGGTCCCGAAAAATTCATTTTTTCGAACTGCTTGCCTTGCATCACTGAGTACCAGAGACAAGCCTTGCGTCGCCCGCGCTAGTTTGCGTATCATCCGCAATCCGTCGTACCTAGTTACCGACATTTTCAACACTCTGATGTGTTGCGGGCTAGTATCCAAGACAAAATACGTACTTTCTTATTCCATTCTCCTATTTAATCTAACTTCCTTGATAATAACGAAATAGTCCCTAAATATTATAAAAGTTTTCCAAAATCGGCTAAATATTACTTGCAAAAATGGAAATATAGGAGAATCTCAACAAAAATTAATTTTTTATTTGCATATTAAATACGCTTACTACAAATTTTGTAGTAAGGCAAACAGTGTTTGCTATGTTTGCCTGGAGGAGGCGCCACTGTTTGAGAGGTCTGAAATCTAACGACTGGCTCAGCTGACTACGCATTAATTCGCCAAAAATGTAATTTTGTTTGAACTTCCCGCCTAGATTGGGCGGGAGCCCAAAAGGTCAGTTCCTTCACCAACCGCTATGCTATGTTCTGGATCCCGCCACCAGGCTATCCATGCCCACACCAGGCTATCCACGCCCACACCAGGCTATCCACGCCCACACCAGGCTAAATTAGTTCTATCCATGCAATCTTTATTCGGTTGTATTTCGTAATAATGAACCATCATTAGATCTATAGGAGTTAATTGTTTATGTAGCTCATTTGAATCATAATGGGGGTTATAGATCTAGGTGGCCGGGAGCCATGTTTTTTCTGGGGCTCCGTCCCATCTCGTTTGTCTGCGTTTCTGTCTGCGTTCATGTTACAAAGCTGTTAACCCGTTCATCATTATCTAATTTCATCCTTAATTAGTTCAGTGGTGAAATTGTTAGACCTGTGTTGCATTTTAGTTTATTATCCCCGTGGTAAAAACAAATTAGTTGCTGAATGGGCGCCTTTTCGTGTTCAGCTACCATCGTGAGCAGCAGCTTCAAAAGATTTAGGAGGGCCGGTAATCTGAGTCAATACTTCAGATTCCCCCTTACTTTCATCAACTTGTTGAACGAAGACTACAGCGCTTACCTCATCGGCTGGATGAAATACGAACCAAGGATTCATGGGAGGAATGTCACGCATCTTTGGAATCATTCCAAGATCCATCAAACTGGAACGGACTTTTATGAAGGTGTGTGATTGTTCTTTTAATTGGTAAAGTAAGTAAGTTAAGTAAACAATTTCAGTTTGGATTTTCGTCCGACTGCCATTCCTGGTGTTGTGGACGTCATCAGCTGTCCTCCTAAGGGAAGATCAGAATTTGTTCTGATGATGTCGCTCATGGCTTCCCATTGCCTCACTCCCCTGGGTTGGGACGAGGGGGAACTGCGACCAGCTTACCCGAAAAAATGCTCCCAAATCGAGCCTCGAACCCACAGCCCAGCAAACTGGTCCGCATCTCGTCTCCAGAACTCGCTCGGCCACAGCTGAACCCAATTGGATGTAATTGAACAAGAAGTAAACGTAAAATTCCATCAATTTGGTGCACCATTCCCTCATTTTGGTGCACCATTCCTTCAATTTGGTGCACCATTTCTTCAATTTGGTGCACCATTCCTTCAATTTGGTGCACCATCCCCTCATTTTGCTGCACCATTCCTTAATTTTGGTGCACCATTTCTTCAATTTGGTGCACCACTTCTTCGATTTGGTGCACTATTTCTCTTTTGGTGCCTCATTCACTCATTTTGGTGCACCATTCATCCATTTTGGTGTACCATTCGTTCAATTTAATGCACCATTCCACTATTTTTTGTGTACCATTCCTTGATGATGGTGCACCATTCTCTCATTTTTTTGCACCATTCCTTCAATTTGGTGCACCATTTCTTCAAATTGGTTCTCCATTCCTCCATTTTGGTGCACCATTCCTTCATTTTGGTGTACTATTTCTTCAAATTGGTTCTCCATTCCCTCATTTTGATTTACCATTTCTTCAAATTGGTTCTCCATTCCCTCATTTTGGTTTACCATTCCTCCATTTTGGTGCACCATTCCCTCATTTTGGTGTACCATTTCTTCAAATTGGTTCTCCATTCCTCTATTTTGGTGTACCATTCCCTCATTTTGGTGTACCATTTCTTCAAATTGGTTCTCCATTCCTCTATTTTGGTGCACCATTCCCTCATTTTGGTGTACCATTTCTTCAAATTGGTTCTCCATTCCTCTATTTTGGTGCACCATTCCCTCATTTTGGTGTACCATTTCTTCAAATTGGTTCTCCATTCCTCTATTTTGGTGCACCATTCCCTCATTTTGGTGTACCATTTCTTCAAATTGGTTCTCCATTCCTCTATTTTGGTGTACCATTCCTTCAATTTGAGGCACCATTTCTTCAATTTGGTGCACCATTTTTTCAATTTGGTGCACCATTCCTTCGATTTGGTGCACTATTTCTCTTTTTGTGCCTCATTCACTCATTTAGGTGCACCATTCCTCTATTTTGGTGTACCATTCGTTCAATTTAATGCACCATTCCACTATTTTTTGTGTACCATTCCTTGATGATGGTGCACCATTCTCTCATTTTTTTTGCACCATTTCTTCAATTTGGTGCACCATTTCTTCAAATTGGTTCTCCATTCCCTCATTTTGATTTACCATTTCTTCAAATTGGTTCTCCATTCCCTCATTTTGGTGTACCATTCCTCCATTTTGGTGCACCATTCCTCTATTCTGGTGTACCATTCCATCAATTTGGTGCACCATTCCCTCATTTTGGTGTGCCATTCCTCTATTTTGGTGTACCATTCCATCAATTAGGTGCACCATTCCCTTATTTTGGTGTACCATTTTTTCAATTTGGTGCTCCATTCCCTCATTTTGATGCACCATTCCCTTATTTTGGTGTACCATTTTTTCAATTTGGTGCTCCATTCCCTCATTTTGATGCACCATTCCCTTATTTTGGTGTACCATTTCTTCAATTTTGTGCTCCATTCCCTCATTTTGGTGCACCATTCCTTCAATTTGGTGTACCATTCCTCTATTTTGGTGCACCATTCCTCTATTTTCAAGCACGTCCTTCATTTGTGTGCTCTTGCATTTCTCAACTAAACTATTCATCCTTAATCCCTTTCATACCAAGGCGAAACTGGGATTAAATACCCTGGCCATGGATACGTTCAGCGGCTCTACTGGACTCAAGGGGTGTCTGCAGAACGCTTCAACGCTCTAGTGATGAATAACTTTCTGAACAACAGGTAAAATGACCTATTTAAACTCTCCTATTTAATTGATGATTGTGCCTGCTTTACGCTATTCTTATCTACGAAGTTCATCGTAATCCAATGCTGATTATTTGTTAAATAATTTCAGGACGAGAGTGGTTTTTGCAGAGCTCACTTTGTACAACATCAATCTGAACACGTTCACGTCGTTTGTGGTTCTTGCTGAGAGTCTACCATCCAATGTCTACGTCGTCAGGCACCTGGTAAGTTTGCTTCTGCATTGGTGGGATTGCTCAGGTTTCATCCTGACGCGATGTGGAATTTGCTCCTGGGGGAAACTATTTCGAAATAGACAAGATCCAAAAGGGTGTCAAATGCATCAACTCAAGAATCATTTTGGTTCTCGTGCAATTTCAGGAGTCCCCCACAAACCACTTAGAACTGGTCCAACCCAAGCAGTCGCCATTTTTTGGACTATTTTTGTCGAATTTTTTCATATTTTTGTCTTAAATTATTATTCTTTTGTTAATGGGGAGTGCGCCTTGATTTTTTTTAGATTTTTAATCGAAAGTAGACTACATTCTGAGAATTTTGGTACCAACCGCGACCTTCTAGCGTGAGTAGATCTGTTTCTATGATTTTTCAAAGTTTCGACCGTTTATGACGTCACGCGCCCCTCTCGCCTGGGCGGGACCCCCCAGCCAACTGTGACATCATAAACGGTCGAAACTTTAAAAATTCATAGAAACAGATCTACTCACGCTAGAAGGTTGCGGTTGGTACCGAAATTGTCAGAATGAGGTCTACCTTAGATTAAAAATAACAATAAACAGTTTTTTCTGCCCAGGCGCACACCCTATAACGTCTGAAAGCAATCACCGTGCTTTTATGGATAAAGAAATAATCGAACTAGTGATTGGTATTGATTGATTTGATAGTATTCCGTGAATACTATAATATAGTATAGTACTATAATATAGTATAATATAGATCATATTATGATCTAACAACCCATCTCAAAATATGGTGACATTTGAATTTATTTTGAACTTGTGTTGTGATGCTTTGTAGAAGGTAGGTGGAACGGATGAGTGTGAAACTTCTAAATAGAGAGTTTTTGCCGCCAAAATTTTACAGGCCCTGTTAGGAGGAGACTAGTGCGAGCAACGACGATGCTACCCAGCTGAAGAAGGAGGCCCTCCTTTCTATTGCCAGGGGCAGTCAACGGAACCCTTTTATCGTCACCCACCGTTGGCGGGAGGCAAATTCACGGGCCCCCCTGCAGACTCCTAGCTTTGTGAAGAGGTTCCACAGGCCCCAATAGTGGCGTCCAAAAACTCTCTATCAAGTCCTGACAAGAGAGTCGTCTTGGTCTGAACAGGCCCTTAAAACCCAGGCCTGGGTGCTCTCCGAAGTGAGCACTCAGTAGGATCCTTCTGTTGTAGCACTCTTCATCATTAGAGGGAGAGAAAAGTTGGATTTTCGTTTTGATTTTGATCTCATGTAATATAATATCCTTACAGATCGACACAGCAGATATTCTCTTCATCGGCGACCCAATTACGACCATTGGAGTCTTCGGGTGTCTTGTTCTGGTCGTCATATTGACCCTCTACATTAGCTACTGGGTCGTCGAGTCGTCCAGAGTCGGCATGATCTCTTCAGCTATGACTTGGCGAGGTGATCACATGGGCGGTATTAAATACCAATCACCATGCTCATTATATTTCCATAATAACAATTCAATATAAATCCAATGTGTTATGCTTTAATGAGACAGTCTTAGCTCGTGGTAAGATCCTACGTTACCGGCTAGTTAGCTCGTTTCCAAGGTAGTGCACAGTTAGCACATTCCTTCGTACGAAGCCATTAGCCTGTCAACCAGCAAGCAGCCATTCATTTGCAGAAAACTCTCTCTTGTTACGTCGTGTTTCACGATCTAAGGTTCGCCGTTACAAATGAAGAAGAGGTCAGCATCCACCTTTTTTTACTTAGACAGATGACCCATTTTCCCTTAGCTCGTCACTGCACTAGTGATAAAACTTTCGCAGAAAACTCTAATGTTGCAGGTTTCTCTGACTTTGCGTGCATTTTTGTTGGGATTGTACTGGTGTACCAGACTTTCAACCGAGCTGTGACTTTCTCATCATTCGGGGACAAGCTGGACCAGCTGCCTCGAGACGAGTTCTTATCCCTCTATGGATATTTGTTCAGCAATTTGTAAGTTCATTCCAGATCCTGGCTATTATTAAAACTTCTCTAAGAAGGAAAGTGGACGAGTATGTTCACCCCAAACCACCCCTGCTGACCTCTATTCTGCTTTGAAGGAGGTTATTTTGCTTGTTAACTTCTTACTGGGGGTGTGTCGGTCCAAGTATTTCTCTGAAACAGTTGCAAGATGTAACTGTTCCCAATTACCTATACTGCTCATCAAAGAACCATGCTGACCAGACCAGGTGATCCCTTCCCAATCCAGAGCCATTCCATGATAAGGTACCTTCTCAGGCCATCGAATCATTCAGGGGCACACTTCTCAGTATGTGGAACTGGACTAGTAATGGACAGTTACGACATCAGTTACATGCTTCATGGATACTTTACACCATGGGAGAGAGACACAATGCTGGTTCGACCAACAATCCCCCCCCCTCATCACCACCAGGACTCTCATCCCCGAATAGTGATGTCAGGTCTGATCTATTTGCGTTTCGGGTTAGTAAATCTAATCAGACGTGACATGTTTCAGCAAAGTCGAATTCAGTCTGGGATCGTTCAGCTTGCTGGTCATGATGACCTACTCCACCGCCATCTACAATCTGTTCGGCAATCGCCAAGTTGCGCTCGTGGCTGGACGTATCGCCAAAATCGTACTCGTGATCGTCGTTATCAATGCGACAATGTTTGCTCTGATACCAGTAATGATGAAGATGGAGCCCGTCAACTTGGGATACTTGTTGTTTCCTGTCGTATTGAAAGAACCTCCTCATCAAAAAATAAGAAAATTGGTATGTTTTACACTGACAGATCAGTCTTGACCGCCTAATAGGCTTTATAGAGGTGTTTTTAATTACTTACATTAGAATATGCGGGGACGGCGGTGTGGCTACGGTCGTTTAAGACAATTTTTCGGCTGGCAAATGATGAAGAGTGAAAACGTCACGCTTCTGTTAACTGCTTCTATTCACCCGATCTTACAATACTCATAACCTACCGAATTTTTCTTAAACGTTTTCAATTTTTATGAATGAATACAACATGAATTTGTATACAGTGAGTAAAGAGGGTATCGCGTTATTGAAAAGTACTCAAAACTACGAATTTTTCATTTTCAGTCGATAGACTCCGAAGTTCTTCTCTTTGTATGTTTCCCTCTCTGCGTTGTTCTCCTAAAATCGGCTTTGGGCGTCTTCATCTACTACCACGAAAAATCTGAGGATCTTGGTCTCAAGAAATCTGTACTGCCTGTGGAAACGTTTATAAAGCAATTCGCCATGGATTTGAGAGACCGTAAGGCTAAACATCAATGATGCATCTAAGGCCGGCCATCCACGTAACAATTTATCGTTTGATTCATCGTACGATAAGCAAAAACGGTCAGACCTGACGACAAATCGAAGCGTGTATGTGGACCAAATCGTACGATCTCCAGAACTGTGCAGGTCATCGGAATCGAATGAAAATTCCATTCCGACGGACTGTGCAGTTCAACGAAACGTAGCGTGTGTGCCGGGCACCGGTTTCGACTTTCGATATCGTTTACGACGAAGTTCAGTTCTCGGAAGGATGTTGGTACCTACAGTTGGTTGGAACCACTAGTGGGTCTAGTTTGATCAGTTTTCGTTACGTTCTTGTGGAATAATGTCAGTGCGGAAGCGTAACCAGCATATTGAAGAATTCATAGAGCTCTACAAATCATTAACTTGTTTGTGGAAAGTGAAAAGTAAAGCGTATCATGACCGCGTAGTGAGAGATGGTGCCTATGAACAATTGGTGAATAAAATGAAGGAGATAGAGCCTGAAGCAACTAAGCTTTCGGTAATTAAAAAAATTAATAATTAAAAATAATATTAAATAATTAATTAAAAATCTGTAATTAAAAATCGTTCATGATATCGAAGGTGGGAAATCGCATGAGTTCATCGATACGTGTATGTGAAATAACTGTGCAGTTCAAATCTCAACGGTTTATCGTACGACGAGCTTATCGAACGATAAATCGTTACGTGGATGGCCGGCCTTATATAAGGTATGTTTGGTTAGTTATTGAAAAATTCTTCTTCAACTACTAATTTCAGGTACCCATGAGCAGCATGAAAAAGAAGTTCTCGCTCAATTGCAAAAAATAACGAAAACATTCGATTTGCTCAGTTTGGTTCATGACAAGAAAAGAAGGAATAAACTGAAAGTAGAAGAGAAGACTCGCAAGCAGGAGGCAAAGAAAGCTAAGAAGGCGAACGTGAAAATAGAAAAAATGGAGGCGGAGATAGCTGCAATGCGAGAAAATGTTGACCCAGATGATCGTAAGGCGGCTAAGAATATAGAAAAGAAGGTTGCTCAGTTAAACAAAATTATTGCAGCTACTGAAGCAGCAAAGGCCAAGAGAGCAGAGACCATTGAAGCAGCAAAAGCCAGGAGAGATGCTATTGAGGCTCAAAAATTTGAACAAGGATTGAGAAAATACGAATTTCTCGAAGCGGAAAAGATTAGAAAAGCTGAGGCTGCTGAGGCGGCCAAGTTGGCAAAAGCGGAGGCTGCTGAGGCGGCCAAGTTGGCAAAAGCGGAGGCTAAGGCCAAAAAGGCAGAAGCTGCTCAAGCGGCCAAAAAGGAGGAAGCACCCAAAGAGGAGAAAGACAAAAAGGAGGAAGCAGCCAAAGAAGAAAAGATCGGGAAATCGGAAGCTGCTGAAACAGTCAGTATCAAATCAGATCGTAAGAAAGGCTCCAGGAAAGAATTAGCAGACGGAAGTGGTTCAGCTCAGGGAGCAAGTGGCAGAGGTGGTCCTTCAACTGGAGCTGGTTTTGAAAGTGAAGAACCAAGTAGCGCAATGGCGGCTGCTAGGTGGCTTTATGATTCCAGAAAAGCTAAGATGGCTAAGAGTGAAGGTGAAGAGGAAGCTAAAAAGGAGGCTGAACCAGGAAGGGCTTCTACCCCTGGACCAGAACCTGCTGAAGATAGTGGTCTCACTCCTGAAGAGATAGAAGCGAGGAGGGCTAGGAGAGAGGCGAGAAGGGCGAGGAAGGAGGCTAGAAGGGCAAGAAGAGAGGCGAGAAGGCTTAGGAGAGAGGAGAGAGCACTACTTGAAGCCCAAGAAGAGATTCAGCCTGTAGTCATTGAACCTATTGTTTCGGCAACCAATGACACTCCTGGGGGACCTACTGAAGAGCCACCTGCTAAAAGAGCAAAGCCTAAAAAGGAAAGACCACTAGAGGGTGCCCAGGAAGAGGCCAAGCCAGGAGGACCTGCACCTGATGTTACTGCTAAGAGCAAAGAAGCTCTTGAGCCTGCAAAAAGAGAGAAGCCTAGAAGGGAAAGACCACAGGAGGGTACACCTGCTGTTGCTGCATCTACTGCTAAGAACAAACAAGCTCCTGAGGGGTCCAAACAGGATGTACAGGGTGAGGAGCCACCTCCAAAAAGAAGTTGGATTAGAAGAGAAAAACCACGAGAGGATGCTAAAAGAGAGACCAAGCCAGGAGGACCTGCACCAGCTGTTGCCACTGCTAAGAGCAAAGAAGCCCCTGAGGGATCAAAACAGGAGGTACAGAGTGGTCCATCAACTGAAGAGCCAACTCCAAAAAGAAAGAAGCCAAAAAAGGATAGGCCACAAGAAAGTGCTCAGGGAGAGGGCAAACCAGGTGAACGAGCACCAGCTGGTGTTGCACCCATTGCTAAGGACAAAGGAGCTCCTGAGGGGTCCAAACAGGATGTACAGGGTGAGGAGCCACCTCCAAAAAGAAGTTGGATTAGAAGAGAAAAACCACGAGAGGATGCTAAAAGAGAGACCAAGCCAGGAGGACCTGCACCAGCTGTTGCCACTGCTAAGAGCAAAGAAGCCCCTGAGGGATCAAAACAGGAGGTACAGAGTGGTCCACCAACTGAAGAGCCAACTCCAAAAAGAAAGAAGCCAAAAAAGGATAGGCCACAAGAAGGTGCTCAGGAAGAGGCCAAACCAGGTGAACGAGCACCAGCTGGTGTTGCACCCATTGCTAAGGACAAAGGAGCTCCTGAGGGGTCCAAAAAGGATGTACGGGGTGAGGAGCCACCTCCAAAAAGAAGTTGGATTAGAAGAGAAAAAACACTAGAGGATGCTAAAGGAGAAGCCAAACCAGTAGGACCTGTCAAACCCACAGGGTCTCCTAAGGCCAAAGAAGCTCCTGAGGGGACAAAACAGGATGTACTGAGTGGTCCACCGACTGAAGAGCCACCTGCTAAAAGAGTGAAGCCTAAAAAGGAAAGACCGCAAGAGAGTGATCAGGGAGAGGTCAAATCAAGAGGAGCTGCACCAGCATCGGTTGCACCTGCAATATCTGCTAAAGGCAAAGATGCTTCAAAACAAGATATAAGTAGTGGCCCATCAACTGATGAGCCATCTGTCAAAAAAGAGAGGCCTAAAAAGGAAGGGCCACAAGAGGGTGCTCAAGGAGAGACCAAGCCAGGAGGACCTGCACCAGCTGTTGTTGCTGCTAAGAGAAGAGAAGCTCCTGAGGGGTCAAAACAGGATGTTCGTAGTGATCAACCAACTGAAGATTCACCTACAAAAAGAGAGAAGCCTATAAAGGAAATACCGCGAGAAGGTGCTCGAGGGGAGGCTAAGCCAGGAGGACCTGCACCAGCAGTTGTTGCTCCTACCATTACTGCTAAGAGCAAAGAAACTCCTGAGGGATCAAAACAAGATGTCCGTAGTGGTGGACCTCCTGAAGGGCAGCCTGCAAGAAAAGAGGTGCCTAGAAAGGACAAACCAGAGCCATCAGATGGCCCTGCAGTAACAGCAGTTGAACCCTCAAAACCTGCTAATACCAAAAGGGATAAACCAGGTACTCGTACTGAAGAACCACCCGCGAAAAAAAGTTGGCTTAAAAGAGATAAACCGCAGCAAGGTGCACAAGGAGAGGCCAAGCCAAGAAAACCTGCACCACCAGTTGTATCTCCTACAGTTACTGCTAAGAGCAAAGAAACTCCTGAGGGGTCAAAACAAGATGTCCGTAGTGGTGGACCTCCTGAAGGGCAGCCTGCAAGAAAAGAGGTGCCTAGAAAAGAAAAACCACCAGGAGGTACTGAGCCATCAGATGGCCCTGCAGTTACAGCAGTTGAACCCTCAAAACCTGCTAATACCAAAAGGGATAAACCAGGTACTCGTACTGAAGAACCACCCGCGAAAAAAAGTTGGCTTAAAAGAGATAAACCGCAGCAAGGTGCACAAGGAGAGGCCAAGCCAAGAACACCTGCACCACCAGTTGTTCCTCCTACAGTTACTGCTAAGAGCAAAGAAACTCCTGAGGGGTCAAAACAAGATGTCCGTAGTGGTGGACCTCCTGAAGGGCAGCCTGCAAGAAAAGAGGTGCCTAGAAAGGACAAACCAGAGCCATCAGATGGCCCTGCAGTAACAGCAGTTGAACCCTCAAAACCTGCTAATACCAAAAGAGATAAACCAGATACTCGTACTGAAGAACCACCTGCGAAAAAAAGTTGGTTTAAAAAAGAAAAACCGGGAGAAGGTGCACAAGGAGAGGCCAAGCCAAGAAAACCTGCACCAGCAGGTCCTACAATTACTGCTAAGAGCAAAGAAACTCCTGAGGGGTCAAAACAAGATGTTCGTCGTGGTGGACCTCTTGAAGGGCAGCCTACAAGAAAAGAGGTGCCTAGAAAGGACAAACCAGAGCCATCAGATGGCCCTGCAGTAACGGCTGTTGAACCCTCAAAACCTGCTAATACTAAAAGAGCTAAACCAGATACTCGTAGTGGTCCTCCAACTGGAGAACCACCCCCGAAAAGAAGTTGGCTTAAAACAGATAAACCACAAGAGGGGGCACAAGGAGAGGCCAAGCCAAGAAAACCTGCACCAGCAGGTCCTATAGTTACTGCTAAGAGCAAAGAAACTCCTGAGGGGTCAAAACAAGATGTGCCTAGAAGGGATAGACCACCAGGGGGTCCTAAACCTAGAGCAGGGGGCTCTGCAGTTTCAGTAGTTACACCCTCGATAACTTCTAAGACCAAAGAAGCTCCCAAAGGAGCAAAACAGGATGCACGTAGTGGATCCTCTCCTGAAGATTCACCAATGAGGAGAGATAGGAAGGAGAGACCCCCTGGGGGAACTGAGCCAAAACCAGGAGTCTCTGCAGTTGAACCCACTATGTCTGCCAAACCTAAAGAAGGTCCTAAAGGAGCAAAACAAGATACACGTGGAGGGTCACCAATAAGAAGAGTGAAACCAAGGCGAGAGATGACACCTGGGCCTAGAGCAGGAGGCTCAGCAGTTTCAGTTACTGAACCCTCAGTTGCTACTAAGAATAAAGGAGTTGCTGAGCCCACTTCTTCTGCTAAACTTAAAGAAGCACCTAAAACAGCCAAACCTCCATCACCTGCCAAGAACAAAGGAACTCCTGAGGGATCAAACAAAAGTGTACGTGGTGGGGCTCTTCTTGCAGAGCCTTCAACTTCAAAATACATTCCTAAAAAGGAAAAACTTCCAGGAGGTGGTCAGGCAGAGGTCAAGTCAGGTGGTTCAACGCCAGAAGAAAAAGGTGCTCCCCAACAAGAAAAAACACCCGTCAAGTCTCGAGGTTTTGGTATCATGGGTTTCATTCCTCGTCCAAAGCCAAATAAAGCTAAACAGGATGCAAAAGCTCTAAAAGCTGCTAATGCTGCAAAAGCCAAAAAAGCTGCGCAAGCTGCAAGAACACAAAAAGCAGCTGAAATGGCGAAAGCCAAAAGAGAAGCTGCAGCAAATAAAACTCAAAAAGTTGATGATGCATCAAGAGCCAAACAAGCTGCTCAAGCGGCCAAAACACAAAAAGCTGCTGATATATCAACGGCCAAAGGAGCTGCTAAAATACAAACAGGTGCTGGCACATCAGCGTCCAAAACACAAAAAGCTGCAGAAACAGCAACAGGGAAAAGAGGAGCCGGAGCAAACGCCCAAAAACCCGATCCACCGAAAGCTCCTGAGGCCCCCAAGCCTAAGAAAGATCTAGGGGAGGCTTCTGCCAGGTCTCTCGGCGGGGGTCCTTCGTCTGATGAGAAGAAGAAGCCACCGAAAACCGAATAGGAAATTAACCCAGAATATTGAGATGAATCCTGCACTCGTTTGAAGAGCTGCTCCTTGCTCTCTCAAGCCTGTCATTCTGGACGTGCGATGGAATGCCAATGATGGAGATTTCCAGCTTCCTAGTCCTGCCATTGAAGATCAACTTCAATGAAAACTACAGAAGAACTATTTTTTATTTCATCATCCAACTTGTATACAACTGTTTGTGATTTTTTTCTTGAGTTTTAAACTTTATTAAAATGTGAATTTTTTCAAGCTGAGTTCATTTTTGCTGAACTATGTTTCATGTCGAGCTCAGCTGTTTGTTGAAACCCCATCTAATTTCATGGCTCTTGGAGAACAGAAGTTGCCTTCAATGAGTGTTAAACAGAGCACATGTCTCAAAAAGATGTGGTTTATCGTTCATACGGCTGATTTGACTTTCTCCCGATCATTTCCAGTCACGCTCCCACCTGAAACACCTCAGATGAACTGGAGAGGAGTCGACTGAATTGCTAGAGGATGATTTCCTCTTCAGTAACTCGACTGAACATAAGTCGGAGATAAGTTAGCTCCATTGCTCACCAAGCTGATCTGCTATCCTCCTAATCACTGAGCGGTTTCCAATGGGCTCTATACATACTGGGATGAAACATATGTTTTGGTTGCTTGTTAGGATTGGATTATTATTATTCCAACTTATTGGAATCAATAATAATCCAATCCTAACAAGCAACCAAAACATGTGTTTCGTCACACTATCCCTCCTGAGGTTTGAGGATTTCAGCTGGGGCTAGCCTGTTCACATGGAGGAGGCGTTCCCGCCATCCCATCGGCACTTGAAATAGGACATCGTTCTTTTTCTTTGTGATGACCCTAGGCCCTGTCCATTGAGGTTGAAGCTTTGGACACCTCCCTTTTGTTTTTTTTTGGGTCGTGCACCCAAACCCAATCTCCTTCCTTGAAGCCTGGTTGCTTTGTGTGTCTGTCGTAGCGCTCTTTTTGTGACCTCATTTTGAACCCGGCATGTTCTCACGCATTCCAGCTTTTCACGCAACACGAAGGCATAAGGTTGTGTTGTAGTCGGAATTTAGTTTGGAATGCGTATAAGGGCAGCAGGCAGATGTGGATCTCTCCCATACACCAACTGGGCCGGAGTCATACCTGTCGTGGCGTGAGGAGCTGACCTATATGCTAGTGGAAATAGGGATAATTTTCTAACTTGCGGGGTTCAAAATGAGGGCGCAGAAAGAGCACCACGACCAACACGCCAAGCAACCAGGCTTCAAGGAAGGAGATTGGGTTTAGGTGCACGACCCAAAAAGGACGAAAGGAAGATGTCCAAATCTTCAACCTCAATGGACAGGGCCTTTGGTCATCACAGAGAAAAAGAACGAAGTCTTATTTCAAGTCACAACGGGACGAAGGGAACGCCTCCTCCATGTGAACAGGCTAGCCCCAGCTGAAATCATCAAACCACAGGAGGGGTAGTGTGACGAAACACATGGTTTTTTTGGGAAATATTGTGCTTTACAGTAGTACTTTTCTGATATCTTCAGCAGTTTGCGCAAGAATCAAGTAATAAATGAGCAGATTTAATACAAAAATAATACCAGTCCAGAATCGTTGGTGCTGCTGCGTGGCTGTCAGGATAACCTAGGTTTTGCAGAGGCAACTCTGCGACATTCAAAAGCTGAGGACGCAGAGAATCTTGTTGGTTTTTTACAGGTTCTTTTCTTTCTTGAGTAGTGTGGATCTGATTGTGCAGTGATAAATCACTTGAGAGCCTCAGGTCTTAGCTCTGCATGGAAAAGTTGAACCCGGATGCGGAGCTCTATGAAGAACTCTTTTGGACACTGCAAAATCCATAAAAATCTATGGAGCGATCAAGGAACAAACGAGCAGTTTTCAAAGGAGATGGATTTTCTTGAAGGATAAGAAGAAAGAGTCAAAAATAAACTAGTAGGACAAATGTTTACTGTTCAACTCCAATTCGTCTTCATCACACAAATCTATGTAGATACAGAACCCATTCACGTTCTGTTTTCAATATCACACATTGACAGTCTCCAAAAGCTCCTTAAATAAATTTGATTTAAATTAACAAAAGCATAAAAAGTAGGTACTTGAGATATTTCACATCAGCTACCTACTATTCTAAGTTTGAGGGTAGTTCGATCAACAAAGACCTTCCCAGTCAATGTGACTTGGGTTCTTCAAGAAGAAAAACGGAGATCGATCTGTTCAACAGTAACAGAGAAAACAAGTTATCACATCACTTTTATAGTACTTATTTCATGTATGTTATCAATGATGAATTAGTCGTATTGAATTTGCAGCTTGCAGTAATCCTTGTACATGATCTAGCCCGTCAACTTACAGTACAAAAATTACATCAAGATCACATCATTTCTAGCAGGTGAAGGTGATGGTATTGCTCAACATGAGTTCTTCAGGTCTTGTTCTTCTTCAGCACAAACTGTCGGGTGAACCTCTCATTTAGGGAAGATTTGGTCGAAAGGAACCTGAAAAGATTGCCAAGATGAGTTAGAATCAAACAAAGGGAGGAAATTAAGGGAAATGGCGATAGCCAGGCAGTTACGTGAGTGAAAGATTGACTTTCGCCCCATAACTAAGCTCCCAATCTTCGAACACTTGGCCTTCTCTCAAATTAGAGAACAAAAAAGAGATACTTCATTCCCAGCAGTTTGGTTTCCAAAGGAGTACGTTCAGGCACCCACGTTTTTAATTAAAGTGTACGATGCTGGACCAGACAGCCCTTTACGATTTGTCTAAAGCTTGGTCTATTGACTTGGTCCCGCTTGGCTTGCTTCTGAGGAAGCTTGCGCACTATGGCTTCAGTGACTCTACAGTGGCATTTTTTTGGGAGTTTTCTGAGTGGATGGAGCCCATCAGTTGTATTTAAAGAGTTGTTGAACAGGGTTCGGTTTTGGGTCCTAATAAGTTCCTGGTGTGTCATTTCGAAGTTAGTGAGGTGCATTTTCATGTTTGCAGACGATATGACGGTTTTAGAGTCAGGTCCTCCACTCACGATCATTGATAGATGGTCTGCGTTCTTCTAACATCATTGAAGAGTGGTGCAAGGTAAAAAGTTGTGCTCAATTTGAATGAGGAAAAGACACAAAATATGAAATTAGAGCCTAGGGAATTGAAGAATAAAAAGATTGACGCTCAATCAGACTGGGGATTAGAGTAGCCGTTGCTAGGTGAAGAGTCCACTCCAAGAATGATGAGAGTCAGCTTTTGTCGAAACTGAGAAAATCGAATTTGAAAGTTTCAAGACTCGCACTCACTATTAAGAAAATTATAAGATGATGATTAGGTGGTGCAAAATGTTCCCTAGCCCCCTAAGGTTAATGATAATTTGTTGGTTTGGCAAAATATTAAATGTTTGGGTAATTTAAGACGATAAAATGAAAGAAAACCCCTTTAAAAGTATGCAAAAAAGATGAATGTCAGTAAAACAAGTTGGCAAAAAAAATATTGCCAATCAAATCACTACAGAGAACACTGGGAAAAGAAGGGTTTTGAGTTAAGATTCGATTGAGAACAAAAAAAGTTATTTATTGAAAGAAAATGTACATAGTGAGAGATGAAAAAAAAAAAAAACCAAAAGTTCTTTCACTGTTTTTTTCCCCCTCCTTTTGTTTTCTTCGTTGACTGTTGTCTTGTTACAGCCTTCCTGACATTATGCCGTAGATGGTCAATAAAATCTCTGCCTGAGGGGCCACAGAATTGCCTGAGGTGCTGGAGATCCTTGAATTTCTCCGAGTTAAGAGGAATTGAGCCCTTGTACTTGCGAGGTGGCAGGAAAAATTCCCCACTTTTCTTCTTGAAGTTATCCGAACTCACATTCGGCAATTTGTTCCTGAATTTTGCTTCTGTCCAAAGACCGTTGTAAGTGACCCTGAAACTCACCAGTCTCGAATGCATGCTCTGAAACTTGATGGTTCGGATTGGACGAGTTTTGAAAGTACACTTCCTGACAAAAAGCCCAGTCAAAAATGAAGTCCAAGCTCTGAACAAGTGAGAGTCTACGTCAATCACGATAAATGGCGATGGTTTCTTTCGAGCCTCTTCAAAAACGGCAATCCAGTCAGCTGGGGTTTCCGCTGTAGCACGTTGGTTAATGAGGGCCATGTTCCTATCACATTCCATGTAGGAATGTCCCCTCATGGGGAAAGTTACAGTAATGGAATCCAAACGTTGAGCAATCGACGTGATGTAGTGCAAAAACCTGAAGATTGTGAAATTTTTGTTCTGCCCTCCACATGAGTCACAGAAAATTTCCAATTCCTTCACAGCAGGATCTAGTTTCGTGAAGATGAAATCGTGAAGCATCGAAGCAACCTCGTCAGCTCCCTTCTTTCCAGCAGTCTCCGAGTAACAGTAGAAGTAAGACTTTCCAGTTGACAGAACATGGATGTTGAAACTATAGAAAGAAAGCTGCCTCCTGTAGTAGACATCATTGGTCGAAATATTGGGAATACTCAAGTTTTTCTGGAAGTCCATAGCTATTGCTTCGTACGCATCGGACTTCTGGGCTTCAAGTCTAGCCTTCCTTTTTCGAGAGTAGAAGGCTTCTGCTTTGGTTTTGTGGAGGTCGTTCTCAGTCGTGAGTTTCTTGATTTCAGCATCGATAGAGGCAGTTTCATCAATGCAATTACTCCTTCTCAGCATGAGGGATTTTAGGTCAGCTTGAAATTTATCACATGAGCTGCATGTATCACTCCTCGGGTATCCGAATTTTATGTTGAACTCCTCGTTGAATATTTTTCGGTAATATTCGAAGGAGACAGCAGGATTGAGAGCTTCTTTGTACAATTCGTACATTTTATGGATGTTGAGAGTTTCGGGAAGGTAGAGAACTTTAGTTTTACCTGCGCTGTAGTGACTAGAGCGTCCTTTGAAAGAATCAATGTGGGTTTTCACTGCCTCAATCTTGTCTTCAGAAGCTCTACAATGAGCATGATCATACCTGCCACGGCCATCAACTGGGGCCTTCCCATTTCTTTTAAAAGCAATCTGCAGCGTCTGAACTCGGCTTGGAGTAATCCCGTGTAAGTTCAAAAAAGCTTTGAAGCAAACATGAACTTCGGAAAATTGACCCTCATCGCCCAAAACGCGCACTTTGTACGTGTATGAAAGGTCACGGAACCTTGCTTCCTCCTCAGGGTTTCTTGGGCGACGTTTCTCAACGTTGAACGTGGTCATCAGTCCAAATAAATATGCACTCTGAGCATCGTGAGTACCAAGCTGATTGAAATCTTGAATTATTCTCTTTCGATTTGTCTCATTCACGTTTGTGAAGCATTTCAACCGCTTGCAACAACAATCTGAGCCTGTCTCGTGAGAACTTACCCTCAATTTCTTCATTACAGTTTCCATCCTGCCAAACTTCTTTCTTTTCTTCGAACCCCTTTCTACCTTCTCCTTCACTGCACTCACTCATACTTTACTATCAATAAACGTTCGATTACTTAAAAAGGTAAAATCTCTAGAGACAACTGGCACGAGTTTTAAACAGTAAACAACAGTGGAATAACCTTGCAGTCTTCCGTCGGGTTATAAAAACAACAGGTGCGGAAACGTTGCACTACCGACTTTCATCTTTCTTGCATTGTCAGAAACTGACTCTCATCCTTCTTGCATTGTAGTCCTAAACTTTGACGGTGATTTAAGCCGAGATTTTTGTTGTGGTTTTGAGGTCACATTCATAAACTACTCGGTCAGGAGAAGGTATTGCCAACCAAAACTCGTTTTCCAAAAAAAAGTGACTCTCATCTTTCTTGGAGTGGACTCTTCAGGTCGTAACTGCAAACGAACCCCCTCATTTCAGTGGTGGGGGGGGATGCTTTTAGCAGGAGGGAAAGGATGTCACCTTAGAGAGAGAAATCCCCCCAGAAAAAATATCATGCGCACGGGGATTTGCACGATGATGCAGTATCTAAGGTAGACCTATTACCCTACACACTGGCTTCATTCCTGCTTACTATCGATTTAACCCTAAATTCGAATACCAACCTGGCTAACGATCTTGTCGACAATGGGTTTCACCGCCAGAGCAATCGCCTTAGCAACGGGAGGTCCCAATTGAGTGAGCAGTTCTTGCCAGTTATCGTTCAACACGACGTTCATGTTGTCACCTGCAAACAATCAAACAAAATATTGATAGAGATTCGATAAATTATTGATACGGTTGCTACTCAGTGACAGTTCGTTTAGAACGGCTAAACCGCATTAGTTCATCTACCCTCCGCTCAGGCGCCAATGGTAACCATTTAGAGAATTTTATAAGTTACCCCCAAAAACGTGACTCTTTTTGCATGTCAGCTCAAGGCTAAAGCATGTTCCACGCTAAAATTCGCCATATATTAGAAATATAATTTACTCAGAGCTTTGTCTCCGTTGAAGAGGTTGTCCAATTTCAGCTTCAATTTCTCCGTTTCGAATTTGAGGTCGGTGTTGGTGATGACTGCGTGATCCTGGCCCTTCACTTTGTTGAGTTTATAATCGAGGACGTAAAACAATTTCACGTTATCTGCAAAAAAACACGGAAAAATACATTTTTAAACTGAAAAGCTGCAAATTGTTACACAAAGGTTAATTATTTTTCTGTATGTAAATCTGATTTTGAGTAGGCCAGAAGCCAACTCCATTGGCAACCCTTTACTCCCTTCAAATCGACATACTTTTACTCCTATTGCGGCTTGAAATTTATAATTTTACAAATAGGGCATTCGCCTCACGTTTTTTTTTCTTTTTTTTTCGAAAGAGGGTTCACAAGAAGAAAACCAAAAAATTTAGAGAATTTAAGGAAGATGGACGTTTTAAATGTAGCGGCAATCTGTATGGAGGCAGCTATGTTGCTACATAACGGGTTTTCTAACCAATCTGACTTCATAGGAGGTTCTGTGCCACTTACGACAGTAGCGCTACCTCTGGAAGCTTACATGGTCAAACACAGGAGTGCGCGCAACACTGGGAAAGAGAAAAACCCAGACGTGAAAGTGACCAAAAGAAGAAATTTTACTCTTGAACAACATATGTTAGGCGGAAAGCAAAAAGGGACCTTTTGTCGGCAAAGCTGATTTCTAGGAGAAGGCTAAAAACTGGAAGAAGGTCGAAAGTATCGATTTTTCACTTTCTATCGATTATTGATCCTTGGACCCTCTAGAACCCAAGTGTATAGGCCTGAAAGATCGAATTGAATCGAAAGTAACCTAAATAAGAAAATATCGATTTAAGAATCAAAGAATTTAAGGTAGCATTTTGAAGTTCATGGTCGTTTTTATCAAAATCCATTTTTTCTGTTATAAAACACTGAAATACTGCAGCTTCGTCATTTTTTGAGCTACAAGGATGCTGTTGGTCCTAAATTCTTCATAAATCTATACAGATTGAGAAAATAGCAATAACTCCATTTCGACGAACGCTGACAAGAGGTCCCTTTTCGCTTTCCGCCTCACATATTTTCATATGAATACTTTCCCTGATTAACCATGTAACAATATAGGATGAGTTTCAGATTGAAATTCACCTTATTGTTCATAATTAGTCAGAGGAGGGTGTGACGACCCTACCTCTTCAAACCAGTGATTAGATTAATCAGCCGGCCTGAAGAGGATATCGATTCATATCTCTATGAATCGGATATCTCTAAAGGCGTAGCTCCAACAAATCGGGAACAAACCAATTGGTTTGTCCCGTATAAAATGTAGGGTCGTCACACTCCTCTCCCTAAAACATACTTCTGGGTTTCAAACAGAAGTATGTTTGAAAAAAGTCAAAGGGACTGAAAATACCATGAAGCCCAGGAAAGGACGTCTGGAAGCTTCAAGGGAATTCCTCCATCGTAATGGTACTACTCAAAAAGATGAAGAAGAAGAATGCCACGAATGGGTCATTTATGCCACGAATGGGCCATTTATACATAGAAGAATAAATCAATGGAACTGAGGAGAAAGCAAACTAAATAAAGAAGTTTCTAAGCAAACTTAGAAAAGGCTTACATAAAAGAAAAACGTAGGTAATTGAAATTAATAAAATGCCAGATTGGCAAAGCCTAACAAGGGAATGAGTTTAATTGCCGGATTGGCGAAATGAATGAATTTAATTGCCGGATTGGCAAAGTATAATAAGGGAATGAATTTAATATAATTTAATAATATAGAGATTCCTTCTGGAATTCTCTTTGGGTAATTCCTTCTGGAATACCCAAGAAAAAGTGGAGGGGAAATGATGAAATAAATTCAGTGCATTTCCACCAAACCACGCTCTGCTACCATGTAACAATATAGGATGAATTTCAGATTGAAATTCACCTTATTGTTCATAATTAGTCAGAGGAGGGTGTGACGACCCTACCCCCTTCAAACCAGTGATTAGATTAATCAGCCGGCCTGAAGAGGATATCGATTCATATCTCTATGAATCGGATATCTCTAAAGGCGTAGCTCCAACAAATCAGGAACAAACCAATTGGTTTGTCCCGTATAAAATGTAGGGTCGTCACAACCACCAACACAACAGGTAGACTCAACTGTTAGTTCGTGAATCCACCACCTAAAGCGTCCACACTTGCTACATTCAGCCAGTCCAAACCTAGCTCCGCTGATCTTCTCCGAACCTCACTCTGCCCATACAAGGCTCACCCCACTCCAAACATTTCTTTGATGCAAGATGAAAAACCACCAACAGAGCAATCAGACTGCACTCTGCTCCTCCAATCCTCATTCCTTTGAAGTTTTGTCGCCCCGAACATGCCAGAGGATCGGAGCGAGGTTCGAAGTGGCCAAATGTTGCAAATGACGACGTGGCTTAAGGGGGTCTCAGTCGGTCGCCGTTCGTTTTTAGTATTTAGCCAAATCGAAGGGGCAAAAAGTTGAAAAGTTGTACTTGAATTGGAAATTTTCAAGGATTTTAGAAATTCATTAGTGCACGGCCCTAGGGAATGGAAAAACTGAAATATTGCCGCTGGAATCATCAAATCGAATAATAATAATAATTATTATTATTATTATTGCCAATTATTGCCAAAGAAAATTAGGAAAAAACTTCTGAATAAACGGGTTTTTCCATGTTTTTCCCTTAGTTCTTTGACAATTATTGTTCGATTTCGATGATTCCAGCGGCAATATTTCAGTTTCTCAATTCCCTTGGGCCGTGCACTAATAAATTTCAAAAATCCTTGAAATTTTCCAATTTAAGTACAACTTTTTAACCCTTCGATTTGGCTAAATACTAAAAACGAACGGCGACCGACTAGGACCTCCTCTAAGGGCCGCCACATGGATGTAGACTTTCTGTGGTAGATCTACAGTAAGTTGTAGGCCTGACGAGGAACACTGCCAAGTAATAAAAACGGAGTTGAGTAGAATGTTGTCTATTTCCACGAAAATAATGAGTTACAAGTTAAATCGATTTCGACGGTTAGGTCATCATTAGTAACAAACAATAACTGGAAATAGACAACATAACGCGGAAATACATACGGAAACATAACGTGGAAATAGACAACATTCTACTCAACTCCGTTTTTATTAGGACGTCCCACAGTAAGACTTGGGCGTCCTTATGCGATCGATCTGGGGTGAAGTTGGACAACACTCAACAGAAAAAAAAAATAACCACACAGTAATCCGTTTTAGACCATTCTGAATCCAAATCCGCGAAAAAGACCATAGGTGTATGTCTGTGTGTGTGTGTGTGTGTGTGTGTGTGACAAAATCTTGTGTCGTCTGCACAGCCCTTAGTTCTCAACCGATTTTTGTGGTTTTTTTTTGTTCGACGCGGAAAACTATCTAGTTGTGCACTACGTCGCCGGAATTTCGAATTTTGCCTTTTAAGGGGGGGAAGGGGGGGTCAAGGCTCAAAAAACGTGCGTTTTTGGGCATAATCTTGTGTCGTCTACCCAGGCCTTAATTCTCAACCGATTTTCGTGGTTCGATTTTTCTTCGACGCGGAAAACTATCTACTTGTGCACTACGGCGTCGGAATTTTGGATTTTGCTTTTTAAGAGGGGGAAAGGGGGGGTTAATGCTTAAAAACGTGCGTTTGCGTGCATAATCTTGTAAACTCTGCTCAGGCCTCAATTTCCAACCGATTTGTGTGTTTCTTTTTTTGTTTGACTCAAATAACTTCCGAGTTGTACATGATTTCACCAGAGTACCGAAATTTGCAAGGGGAGGGGGCGAGTGGGGGGATTATATTCACGAAATATCCGGTTTTTCAATATTTTGGTTCCGTTACTGCTTACTAATTTTACCCAACCTTTGAAATTGAGGAAAAATTCTCATTATACCTCTGGATTTTCATGAATTATTCTCTGTGCCACCATGGAACTTATAGTGGTGCCACCATGGCGCCAGGACACCAAAAACCGCATATTTCGTGGGTTTTCATCGTGTTTCACCTTGAATACAGATGTGAACTTCGACGGACTGCCTACCAAAACTAATAGATGAAAGTTCACTGTTACGACGTATTTCTGCTTTGGTGCCGGACTGGCACCATAGGTGGCGTTGGGGAGGTGGGGGGGGGGGGGTGAACTCGAAATCGCATGTTGGGTATCGTAGATCACGGATTTTAAAATGGTCTTCAGATTCGAGGCTCCCACGCCTCTAGAAATGTTAAGGTGGATAATGGTGAGGGGGGGGGGGGGTAACTATTTCTTGCCTAAAGTAATAAGTAAATTACATCGAGTGAAACAGTTTTATAGCTTACCAACTGGTTAAACTGATCTAATGCTTATCCAATGGGACGTCCCCTGGAATGCATGCATTACTAAACAATATGTTTATTAAAATGGTTTTCCACAATCTCATCGCGAGTGATTTTGTTCGTACACTGCCAAGTCTGTACAGCAGCAGCCTTCTACTGAAGCCAGCAGTGACTGATAACAATATCGTTTCAAAAAGCCCTGAAGGACCTACCGAGCTCGATGTGACAAGGGCCGTTCCCTCGGATGGGGAGCACGAGGATTTTCCCGTTGACGATGTACTGCGAATCGATGACTACTTTGGGAACATCGATCGTCCACTCGATGTGTCGCTTGTTCAAATCTGTCCTGTTCGAAAAGAAAAAAAATCACCATTAAAACTTCACCATCCAGCTTCGAGATGTCTCAGGCTTCAGTTTTGACCTCCTTTTATAGGTAAAGTACACCAGGGTAATCAGAAACAGGTAGCGACGTTTGCATTCTGGTGGGAAGGGCACGAACTTTCATCGTGGATTATTGCCATCAGTGATCATAATAGAGATGGGTTGTGACAGGTTTTCCGAGTCACAGGAGCAACTTGTTCCTGTTACTTTTTGGTACCTGATACTTTTACCTGATACTTGTCACAAATGTTCCTATGAGCCAAGTTTTTTCAAAGACTGGGTCAATTTTTTCTGATCGTCGTTCGCGAATTTCAGCCTGGGGACCATCCTCCAATTCATAGGGGACCACTCTCAAATTCATAGAGGACCACCCTCCAATTCATAGGGGGCCATTCCACCATCCATTTCGTTGAGACCATCCTCCAATTCATGGGGGACCACCCTCCAATTCATAGGGGCCATCCCTCCATCCATTTCGTTGAGGACCATCCTCCAATTCATAGGGGACCACCCTCAAATTCATAGGGGACCACCCTCCAATTCATAGGGGCCATCCCACCATCCATTTCGTTGGGGACCATCCTCCAATTCATAGGGGACCCCCTCAAATTCATAGGGGACCACCCTCAAATTCATAGGGGACCACCCTCCAATTCATAGGGGATCGTTCCCAAATTGCTTGGGGACTAACCTCCCAATTCATAAGGGACCATCCCACCATCCTAATAGTTGGGGATCATTGGATGGTGGGACGGTTCACTATGATTCGGGAGGGTGGTCCCCTATGAATTGAAGGATGGTCCCAACGATTTGGATGGTCCCCTATAAACTGGGAGGGTACTCCCCAAGGAATTTTGAAATGGTCCCCTTGAATTGGAGGATGGTTCCCAACGAAATGGATGGTGGGATGGCCACCTATGAATTGGGAGGGTGGTCCCCAAGGAACTCGGGAATGGTCCCCCTTGAATTGGAGGATGGTCCCCAACGAAATGGATAGAGGGATGGCCCCCTATGAATTGGAGGGTGGTCCCCTATGAATTTGAGGGTGGTCCCCTATGAATTGGAGGATGGTCCCCAACGAAATGGATGGAGGGATGGCCCCCTATGAATTGGAGGGTGGTCCCCTATGAATTGGAGGGTGGTCCCTATGAATTGGAGGATGGTCCCCTATGAATTGGAGGATGGTCCCCTACGAATTAGAGGATGGTCCCCAACGAAATGGATGGAGGGATGGCCCCCTTTGAATTGGAGGGTGGTCCCCTATGAATTTGAGGGTGGTCCCCTATGAATTGGAGGATGGTCCCCAACGAAATGGATGGCCCCCTATGAATTGGAGGGTGGTCCCCTATGAATTGGAGGATGGTCCCAAACGAAATGGATGGAGGGATGGCCCCCTATGAATTGGAGGGTGGTCCTCTATGAATTTGAGGGTGGTCCCCTATGAATTGGAGGGTGGTCCCCAACGAAATGGATGGTGGGATGGCCCCCTATGAATTTGAGGGTGGTCCCAAAGAAAAGAATCCGAAAGAAAGGAAGGAGAAGAAGGACAGCAGCGGAAGGGGGAAGGGTGGAATGGGAGCAGGACGCGAACGCAAGGACGGTGCGAGGGTGCAGGCGCATTGGCCGAAGATGTGACTGCTCGATGCGATTGTGACTTGAAAAGTGGTTGTGACAGGAAGAGGAAACTGAAGAGCCACCAGGAAAATACCTGGGACTGGACCGAAAATGAAAGGTACGAGGGAACAGAGCAAACGGTAACACCTACACGATGTGACCGCAGTCTCTGATACTTTCGGCTTGTCACATTTGAGAGTACCTGCTACTTTCCAGTCACTGGGACAAAGTATCAGATTGATACAGAACAACCCATCTCTAGATCATAACAAAATGGTTCATTTGCTAGTTTCTTCACTTACTTGGATTCAACGAGTTTTCCTTTCGACAAGTTCTTGATTTTCATGTCGATGAAAGTCAAATTGAGGGCGACGCTTTTGGCAGAATCCTCTCTGACTGACAGCTCTTTGACGAGGATCGGTTCGAGGGAGGGGATTTTCAGCTTGGCGTCTCCTGCAAAAATCATAAACTTTATATTGAGGTGCAGAACAGACACAGATCAAATACGAGTACCACTCTTCTCTGAGGCACCTACTCTTTGCATTGCTGCCTCTGTGATGCCATAAGTACTGTCTATTCTAATCGTATTGGCTATAACACATGAACAGTGTTCTTTTCTTCTCATTCAAGCTTTGAGAAGAGACTGGGAACCTTCTTGCAAAAACCCTATAAAATATCGTTAAAGACAGCTCGCATTTTAGTAGGTGCGAACGCCTAATAGCTGAAGTCTGCGAAGGTCGTTCATTTCATGCATTTAATCACGGCGTAATTGACGTTGATTTTTGAAATAGCGTGTATTCGATGATGGCGGAAATCACTATAATTTTCGGAAGCTGTTCCGAGCCAATCGAAAAGGAATGCGGTTCTAAAAGAGTACGATTCTTCTCCAGAATACGCGACAATTTTTAATTACCGCTTTGCCGCGCTGAGAGGTCGAAAATCAGTAGAAATTACCGCGTATATTTATCAAGACTTCCGCGTCGTTTACGATTTTCATCAAAACCGAACTATTTGTTGCACTTTCAGGAGTCGTGAGGGAGGTATTTATTTCTGTGTTGGTCGAAACGACTCAGGGTCCTCTTCTTTGGAAAGAAAAAGGCTGCACATTTTTCTAGGTTTATTTAGCAACAGTATCGCTAGTCGAGCTTGCTAGCATCATCAGGCTAAAAAAGAAATTATTTTTGAAAAAATTATTTCACATATAAAAAAAAAGTCTGCCAAGTGGGTGTGGCACATAGCTTCCTCGTATCCATTACCCTATTGTATAGATGATCCGATGCGTAGTAGTTGATCTCAAAACACCAATCTCTAAGCCTTGATTTTCATTGGGGACCATCTACAACCTAATCCACGTAATCCCTAAAAGTTTCATCGAAATCGGGTAGAAAATGTGGAAGTTATGGCTGTTACAAGGAATTCACGTTTGCGCATGAGCAGCGGCTACTAACAGTCCGAAGGTAATGATTTTCATAGGGGACCATCTAAATACTAATCTGTAACATCCCTGAAAATTTCATTGAAATCGGATGGAAAATGTAGAAGTTATGGCCGTTAAAAGGAATTCAATTTGCGCATGCGCAGTCGCTTCTATCAGTCCGAGGATGATGATTTTCATAGGGGACCGTCTACACACCAACCCGCACAATCCCTGAAAATTTCATAGAAATCGGACAATAACTTCGTATAGTTATACGCGTTACAAGGAATTCATGACAGACACACACACAGACACGGAACCAAAGTTGTTCAGAAAGGTCTAAAACGTAAAACGCGAGTGAAAATTTAGATTTTGGAGAACTTTTTTTTTTCATCCTTGAAAAGTGAAAACAAAGCTTCCGCTACCTTGGTAGACTCGGAAGCAAAATACCGATTTTGGTTTATATTTTCAATAATGAACCTTTAGAATAGACCAAGAAAAAAAACGTCTGCCAAGTGGGTGTGGCACATAGCTTCCTCGTATCCATAACCCGATTATATAGATGATCCGATGCATAGTAGTTAATCTGAAAACACCAATCTCCAAGTACCTTTCACTACCCTCATAGGGGACCATCTACACGCTAATCTGGACAATCCTAGAAAATTTCATCAAATTCGGATGAAAATGTAAATGTTTTGGCTGTAACAAGGATTTTACGTATGCGCATGCGCAGAGGCTTCTGTAAATTTTAAGGCCTTGATTTTATTTTTTTTAACGCCCTAGCTCAAAAAATGTCGATATACAGGTTTGTTTTTCCATCATTTTTTTAAAGAATCGATTTTTTAAAATTTATTTTTCAACATTTCTACTGCGAATGGGAGCTCACCGAGGCCTCAAAAATTACCTCTATCAAACGAAAATACGACGTCTTTCTCAACTTTAATTTCAAGGGCTAAAAACAACATGCGACCGACACGATTGTGTTCTTAGAAAAGTTGAGTAAAAGTGACAGGAGAAACAAAACCTGCTCTGAGCATCACTTAAGTTCGGAAAACAAGTCATGGGCATATTTGAAGTTACCTAGAGGCTTTGTGAGAATGATTTCTGACTAAAAAGAGCAACTAAAAAGGCCTTTTTGCCAATTTTTCAAAACGGTACCTACTTTCAACGCGCTCTAGCGGCGGAAAGTCTAATCGTAGAGACTTAAGTCAGGAATGAAAATTGTAGGGAATTTTATGTACTTTAATTTTAGTAAGTGCACAAGTCGTTAGAACGCTTACTTTTCAAGTTATAGGAAAAAAAAAACGAAAAAATAGGAGAAAATCCTCCCCCACTCCTCGAGCTCACCCCCCACCCAAGGGGACTTTTGAGGTATGATTAACCACGTATGAAGGAAGACCCTCGTTAAGGAATTTCTTTACTATGAATTATTTCTCCTATTTTCTCTAATTCGTCTGGGCTATGAAGGCATATTCACTGGAAGTGAATGGTAAGTTGGAAATGTATCTAGTAATACTAAACCGAAATTTATTTTCATAAGGTTTTTCAACTTTTCAAACAATTAGTAATTATTCATAAAACATTAATAACAAACAAAAGTAGGAACTCGAAACGATGGACGATTACTCCAACCACGTTGTAATGTTTATTATAATAAGTCGTCGTTCGAGGCCCAGCATGGCACATCTGACATTTTGGCGAAATCGAGTTAAGAACGGTTTCTTATTCAAATTTTCACGCCCGAGCGATTGGTGCTAACAGTTTTTCGATCTGGCCGCTCGTAGCGCTAGTATTTGCGATTTAGTCAGCATAGCATATCTAAAACCACCCAACAGCAAGGCACATCTGCATAGAAAACATGGAAAAATCGTATATGCCAGGAAGTGAGGTAAGTTTATTGAGTTTATTGCAATAATTTGAAGTATCTAGCGGTTTTTTTCCTTTTAGTAATGCTTAATAAAGATTCAATCTTGATTTATAACAAAAATAAAATCATAAATCATCGGCATTAGTTAAGAAAATAAGATAAATAAGTTTGAACTGCAAATGTGCTATGCTGCTAGGGTGAAGCTATGTTAGATGTGCATTGCTGTTTTGTGTTTTATTTCGAACAAAACTTATTTTCGTGAACAAAATCGTTTTCTTTGCAGGAAGAAAGAAGAAACAAAGTTCTCGCAGAGTTCCTGTGAGGCAGAACTTAGGCCTACCAAAGTACCCAAAAATAATTGTTATTGTTTTCTCATTGAAGAAAATCGGCGTAATCATTTTCCAAACTAAGAAGTAATAAGTAAGACGTGACATGATTTTATTCCTTTTATTCAACTGAAAAGCCTATTCTGATGGTGGCTTTTTATAATTATCTATTAAGTAAATGAAATACTAGTCATTGTCTCAATACTGTGAAAATCTTGTCAATTCACGTTCATTGACAGGAATATCTACAAATATATAAGTCTTTTTGGGTTCTGAAATTTTACTGAAATTTTAAAAAATATAGTCGAAGTTAATAATATTTAACTGGTTAACCCTAGTAGTTTTCACCGAAAACATCTCAGGAACTCCACAGATATCTCTAAATGTCACCGGAGTAACCAAAATTGAATTACAATTTTGAATTTAATGGACAGCAGAATTTTTTGTCTCAAAATAGAGTTATGAAAATGATTTCCGAGGAAATCGATGAAAAAATTTTCAAAATTTGTATCATACCATCAATTTTTGATTTCCAATAACTTACAGAAAATGTTTCGAAAAATTCAGCTGTCCATTAATTTTTAAATTGCAATTAATATCTAGTTTAATCTGGTGACACCTTGGGAAAGCTGTGGGATTCCCAAGATGTTTTCAGTCACACTAGTGACACCATGGTCCAATACGGAGTAATGATATTTAACTTCAACTATTTTTTTTTAATTTCAGTAGAATTTTAAAACCCGAAACGACTTATTTATTTTATTGTAAACATTCCAGTCAATGAACATAAATTGACAAGATTTTCACAGTAATGAGACTAGTATTTCATTTAGTAAAAAATTATCAAAACCCACCATCAGAATAGGCTTTTCAGTTGAATAACAGGAATAAAACCACTTCACATCTGACTTATATTAACACTTATATTAACACGCTGACTTATAGCGCTTTCCAGTAGAGAAATATGATTTGACAATAAGGTCAGAGGAATATAACAATAAGTTCAGTTCACTTTGGTAACTCCCCATCTCAGTTTTGTAATAAGTAGAAACCCCACAGTAAACAATTCTTGTTTTATCATTCTGCACTTCGTTCCATGAAATACGTGCATGGCTAAACAATATATTTCTTATTGTGAAGCGTCCAATCTGTATAATTCGTAGGAAATAAGAAAGGCACATCACGTGAGTGCCATAAGAAAATACCTATACACTCCTAGTAACGCAGGTAAACTGTAGTGAAATTCAAGTCAAGCTTAATGAAACCGATTTTATACCGATCTCTGTGATCTTTAATAATGTTTCTGTGTTAGCTAAAGAATTTTTTTTTTCACTAGGACTAGGAAAATAGGTACCTACCCTAATACTAACGCTGGTAGTAGCAGTTGTGAAATTCAAGTCAATGTAAAACTGTTGGGTTCAATTTTTTTCGTCGTTTAAAAAAACATAATTATAAATTGGTACTGTTTTGAGTTTATAAACACCTGGTACCTTCCCTGTCTACTTGTCGGGCTGACAAAAAAAAGAATTGCAAGCCAGTTTAAAACACTATCCTTGGCTTTATAGAGGGAAACCAAATAGAATCTATTCTATTCTATTATCTAAATCTCTAAATAGTATCTGATACTTTATTTGAGAATTTAATTTTAGTACAGCAGCATAGGACAACTGCATGTTACTTCTCTGCAAAATAGCACAAATGTTCGACAGCACAGCATATCTAGGGGACGAAATCAGAGCAGCATAGCACATCTACGCTAATTTCGAAGGTAGTTCGTTGGCAACCAAATTTATTGTAAAATCAAGTTGAGCGACCCCAATTAGGCTAGTTTGAACGCAGAAAATAAAGAAAACGCGATTGCCTTACTCGCAAAACAGTTTTTTTGGCTCTCCTGAAAAGTTGGCAAAAGTTAGATGTGCCATGCTGGGCCTCAAGCGACGAAGTGTATTCCGTAAAGAAGTCTGCATTGAAGAAACCTTCTTCTTCTTCTTCTTCTACACCCTCGATCCAACATCAACTTGAACTTGGCGAAGTTCGTTGCCTCTTCGTCGTGAAACCGGAAAACTTTTTTACAGTATTTTACGTGCAAAAACTGGAACTGGTTCGCGGTGGTAACGAGACGGTATTTCTTAAGGGTATTAAAAGTGGGTTGGGTCGTAAGTGATTTTTTATATTGTGCTTTCTTCTTTTTTCCACTCGTTTAGCGAAGGGAGAGCTTCTAGAACTCGTCAAATCGGATTCCGCAGATATCGAGTTTAAATTATTTCTAAGACGGGATTTCGAGGCTGAGAATCCATTCAACGGGGAAGCTATTCGCTATGGCCTCAAAACGTTCACTAAGGCAATTTTTACAAATATCTTCACATTCAAAATACTTCAACTTATTACACAAAGGTTCATTATTTTTCTGTAAAAACCACCCAAAGCGAAGAACACAAGGTTAGTATTTTTTTAAGAACCGGTGTTCGAAGTTTGAAAGTTGTACCTGAATTTGAAATTTTCAAGGATTTAGCTTCAGAGTCTACAAGGTAGTGGAAGCTTCGTTTTCACTTTTCAAGGTTGAAAAAAAAAAAAATCCATTCATGCACCATGAATTAATGAGCGAATTTTCAAAGAAATCTTTCAGTTGAAGGTACTTATGGTTAAGCAAAGGAACTATGGTGTTGCAATTTCTTTTGGAAAGTTTTTTCACGATTCTTGGTTCTTTCGATTTTCAGTAGACCATACCAACATACTGTATGAACTGGGTATGCTTTGAAGATCTTAGGAGTCCATATCCATGCTCTACTCGTCTCCACGAACTCAGAGTACCCACACGGCTATTGTTGGTTTCTTTTTCGATTTTCAATAGACCATACCAACATACTGTATGCACTCGGTATGCTTTGAAGATGTTAATAGTCCAAATTCACGTTCTACTAGACTCTACGAACTCATAGAGTACCCTCACGACGACTGCATTTCTGGGTACAACAAAGATACGAAAGTTTTCATTATATACATAAATATATACACTTTTCTTAATTTTTGAACAATTTTCATTTTTGAAAACGCAGAAATTTTTTGCTGAATCCGAATATACCATATCGACAGTGAACTTGCAAAACCATGTAAGTCCGATTTTTTTCAAAAATAAGGTTATTAGCTATTGGGATAGAATGAGACCCCCTTGATCCATCAAACGGACCCAAACTGGCAAAAACTCGACTATCTCTTCTCTATGCGTCAAAAGCAACAAATATGAACCAACGTTTTAAGTCCACTTTGAAGCAAGTTTTTCTCGTTTCCTGTAAAATTTCTGGAAAACGACTTTAGCTATTTGGATAGAATGAGACCCCCTTGATTCATCAAACGGACCCAAACTGGCAAAAACTCGACTATCTCTTCTCTATGCGTCAAAAGCAACAAATATGAACCAACGTTTTAAGTCCACTTTGAAGCAAGTTTTTCTCGTTTCCTGTAAAATTTCTGGAAAACGACTTTAGCTATTTGGATAGAATGAGACCCCCTTGATCCATCAAACGGAGCCAAACTGGCAAAAACTCGACTATCTCTTCTCTATGCGTCAAAAGCAACAAATATGAACCAACGTGTTAAGTCCACTTTGAAGCAAGTTTTTCTCGTTTCCTGTACAATTTCTGGAAAACGACTTTAGCTATTTGGATAGAATGAGACCCCCTTGATCCATCAAACGGAGCCAAACTGGCAAAAACTCGACTATCTCTTCTCTATGCGTCAAAAGCAACAAATATGAACCAACGTGTTAAGTCCACTTTGAAGCAAGTTTTTCTCGTTTCCTGTAAAATTTCTGGAAAACGACTTTAGCTATTTGGATAGAATGAGACCCCCTTGATCCATCAAACGGAGCCAAACTGGCAAAAACTCGACTATCTCTTCTCTATGCGTCAAAAGCAACAATATGAACCAACGTGTTAAGTCCACTTTGAAGCAAGTTTTTCTCGTTTCCTGTAAAATTTCTGGAAAACGACTTTAGCTATTTGGATAGAATGAGACCCCCTTGATCCATCAAACGGAGCCAAACTGGCAAAAACTCGACTATCTCTTCTCTATGCGTCAAAAGCAACAAATATGAACCAACGTGTTAAGTCCACTTTGAAGCAAGTTTTTCTCGTTTCCTGTAAAATTTCTGGAAAACGACTTTAGCTATTTGGATAGAATGAGACCCCCTTGATCCATCAAACGGAGCCAAACTGGCAAAAACTCGACTATCTCTTCTCTATGCGTCAAAAGCAGCAAATATGAACCAACGTTTCAAGTCCACTTTGAAGCAAGTTTTTCTCGTTTCCTGTAAAATTTCTGGAAAACGACTTACACGGTTTAGCAAGTTCACTGTCGATATATATTACCATGATTGTGAAGGTAATAACCACAAAACATATTGTTTAGTAATGCATGCATTCCAAGGGACGTCCCATTGGATGAGCATTAGATAAGTTTAACCAGCTGGTAAGCGATAAAACTGTTTCACTCGATGTAATTTATTTATTATTTTAGATGAGAAATAGTGACCCCCCTCCCCCCTCGCCATTATCCACTAAAACATTTCTAGCGGCATGGGAGCCTCGAATCTGAAGACCATTTTGAAATCCATGATCTACGATACCCAACATGTGAATTCGAGTTCACCCCCCCCCCTTCCACTCACCAATGGTGCCACTCTGGCACCAAAGCGGAAATACGTCTTAACATTGAAGTTTCATCTATTAGTTTTAATAGGCAGTCCGTCGAGGTTAACGTCCGTATTCAAGGTGAAACACAAAAAAAAAAACCACGAAATATGCGGTTTATGGTGTCCTGGCACCATGGTGGCACCACTATTAGTTCCATGGTGGCACAGAGAATAATTCATGAAAATCCAGAGGTGTAGTGAGAATTTTTCCTCAATTTCAAAGGTTGGGTACAATTAGTAAGCAGTAAAGGAACCGAAATATTGAAAAATCGGATATTTTGTGAATATTATACCCCCACTCACCCCCTCCCCTTCCAAATTTTGGTACTCTGGTAAAATCATGTACTACTCGGAAGTTATTTGAGTCAAACAAAAAAAGAAATACGCAAATCGGTTGGAAATTGAGGCCTGGGCAGATTTTACAAGATTACCCTCGCAAACGCAAGTTTTTTAAGCATTAACCCCCCCCTTTCCCCCCTTAAAAAGCAAAATTCAAAACTCCGATGCCGTAGTGCACAACTAGATAGCTTTTCTCGTCGAAGAAGAAAAGAACCACGAAAATCGGTTGAGAACTAAGGCCTGGGCAGACGACACAAGATTATGCCCAAAAACGCACGTTTTTTGAGCATTAACCCCCCCTTGAAAGGCAAAATTCGAAATTCCGGCGCCGTAGTGCACAACTAGATAGTTTTCCGCGTCGAAAAAAAAAAGAACCAGGAAAATCGGTTGAGAACTAAGGGCTGTGCAGACGACACAAGATTTTGTCACACACACACACACACACACACACACACACACACACACAGACATACACCTATGGTTTTTTTCGTGGATTTGGATTCAGAATGGTCTAAAACGGATTACTGTGTGGTTATTTTTTTTTTCTGTTGAGTGTTGTCCAACTTCACCCCAGATCGATCGCATAAGGACGCCCAAGTCTTACTGTGGGACGTCCTAAAAAAGGGAAAAAACTCGTTTTTTAATACTTTTTTCGAAATTTGGACCACTTAGGATTGCCCAAAATTTCAGGCTAACAAACTTGACCTTTTGTTTGTTACGAACATTTTGGCGAAAACTAAAAAAAAACTTCTAAATAATTACTCAAGTTATCGTGCGGAATGACACACATACATACATATACACATACGTACATGTATATGATTTTTGGAAAAACTTCAGGGGTCGTTTCAGAATGTTCCAACACGGATTTCAGAGAGAAAATTTTTCGGAAAAGTCAATTCTAATCCCTTGAAATTTCTCGAAAATCAAAATTTCCACTCGCGTTTTACGTTTCAGACCTTCCTGAACAATCTTGGTTCCGTGTCTGTCATGAAATCCTTGCAACCGGCATCTTCTAACCGACTTCTACATTTTCCAACAGATTTCGATGAAATTTTCAAGGATCATACTGATTAGTATTTAGACGGTCCCCTATGAAAATCATCACCTTCAGACTGATATACCAAATTTGGGAAATCGTCTTTTTTTTTCAAACGGAAATAAAACCAATTATACAGAATGCGCCACTTTTGTATAATTTACAATAATCAAAAACGTCTACGAAGTGGGTGTGGCACATAGCTTCCTCGTATCCATAACCCGATTGTGTAGATGATCCGATGCGTAGTAGTTAATCTCAAAACATCAATCTCTAAGTACCCTCATAGGGTACCATCTACACGCCAATCTGGACAATCCTAGAAAATTTCATCAAATTCAGATGACAAATTTAAGTGTTATGGTTGTTACAAGGAATTTACGTTTGCGGATGCGGAATTTACGCATTGCGCATGCGCAGAGGCTACTGTCAATTTTAAGGCCTTGGTTTTCTTTGGGGACAATCTACAACCTAATGCGCAGTGACTACTGTCAGTCCGGGGGTGATGATTTTCATAGGGAACCATCTACACGCCAATTCCCTGGAAATTTCATCGAAATCGGACTTCACATAGTTATGCCGGTTACAAGGATTTCATGACAGACAGACACGGAACCAAAATTGTTCAGAAAGATCTGAAACGTAAAACGCGAGTGGAAATTTCGATTTTGAAGAAATTATTTTTTCAACCTTGAAAAGTGAAAACAAAGCTTCCGCTACCTTGGTAGACTCGAAAGCAAAATTTCATTTTATTTGTAGTCAAATTTTGGTTTTCTTACCTTTCGCGAAGGACGGGATGGCGGCGTTTCCGTTGATGATGGAACATTGGTTCAGTTTTGAACCTCTTTTGCAGGGTTTGATGTAAGAAGCTGGAAAATAAAGACATCGGACGTGAAAAAAATCACGTAAAGTAACAGAATCTCATGACCTACAGCTAGGGAAGAGGATACCTGACAGAAATCTGGGCAACCTGGACTCCTTTCGTCCTATTTTCCGAAGACCTAAAGAAGCACATTCTAAGATGAAAAAAATTAAGGCTTTATTGCTTCAATTTATTGTTTTCTTGTACGCCAGTTTTCTCACTTCTGGGGAATGAGGTTTTTTTCTAATCTTAAAGGAAGTTTTAAGCTAATTCTGAATTTAACACCATATTGACTAATATAGATTAAGATTATCACCATATAGATTAAGACTATTTCCACCAAAACCTCAAAAAATCCTGGAACCTATTTTTCGAAAATTTTGGACCCTTTGAGCTGTCAATTTTTACTTCTAAGTGTATATTTTAAATTACAAGCACAAAACCATAAAATTTCCATTACAAAACCTCGACAGAAGACGTTTTAGACACAACTTTTTGAAAAGTGAACACATTTGGGTAGTGTTTTTGACAGAATATTCAACATTTTACGTTTTTACAGAATATTTGTCAAGAAAATTTTGGAAAATTAACCTCAAAACGTTTTGATGCCCTATTTTTGTTGTTGAAAATTTTGGATCCACTTTGAGTGTTTTATTTTCTAACTATAATAGTTTTTGATTAATTCATCTTTTCACAGAATATTTACATGGACTTCGGACCCAACTTTTTGAAAATTTTGGACCCCTTAGAGTTTTCAATTTTCATTTTCAAGTGCCTTTACAGGGTGTCCCATAAGTTATCCACCAAACTTCGGGAGTAGTTTCTACAGCTAATTTGTAACAAAAAATGCCTCAAAGTGTTTTTTTCGACCCCCCTTAAAATCAGACATTTTTCACCTCTAAGATTTTTTCTCGTGTTTTCGACCTTACGCCATTAAAACGGTCATTACACCCTCCCTTAAATTATACTAAAAAATTAAAAATAAGGGTACCGTTGGAAAAAGCGTAAAATTTCTTAATAGAAAACGACTAGACGACTAGTCGAGCAAAACCGAACGCTAGAGTATTATTTTCACCTCAATCTTGAAAATTTGTCAATTTTTTATTGGTTTTTTTTTTTTTTTTTTTTTTTTTTTTTTTTTTTTGTTGATGATTTTTGCTCATTAAAACAAGGTATTCGCCAGAGGGGCTCAAAAGCTTAAATACTGCTCCATTTCATCAGCTTTCCAAAGGTATAATCAAAACATATTTTACAATCGAATTTAAGGGAGCAATTTACGTTTGAACGCGGAAAAACGTGCATTTTGGTTCATTATTTTCAATAATGAACCTTTGGAATCGACCAAAAAAAAATTGTTTAACACCCCCTCAAAATTTGATGGTTTACGTTTCAAGGTACGTAGAATCCAAAAATCGAATAAAAATTTGGCCGTCCGTCCGCCGTACGCGGCACTTTTGCCACTTAGCATTGACCGATTTTGATGAAATTTGGTATGTAGGCTCCATTTGGGGTCTAGTTGTGCCCGAAGATTTTGGTTGATGTAGGTCAGTTCTAAGGGTTCCAAAATCAATTTTGAAATTTTGAAAACGCCCTAACTCAAAAAATTTTGATATAAAGGTATTGTTTTTCCTTCAATTTAAGATTCTATAGAATTTTTAGAATTTTTTGAGACCACCCGGAGCTCTGTAGGACAAACCGTTCGCTCACTACGAGAATTTAAAGTTTGGACGTACGATAAATCAGAAACACGAGTGTGAATCGCAAAAGAGGCCTAATCTCCGTTCAAATTAAAGCTGACCGAAATGCGATCGATGTTTTTCTTCATATTGGATGGTTGGTGGCTTTGCAGACGAGTGATCTATATAGAAAAATAAAAAATAATAAACCATTGTGTAATCATTTGCAGAGTTTTTTTCAAAGAAATCGACGGTTTGACGGGGAGACTTCACTGCCGCGGCTCCTCCAAAGCACCGAGTCTCCCCGTCGATTTCGTTGAAAAAAAGCACGTTTTTTCGCGTTCAAACCGAAATTTCTCTCTTAAATTCGATTGTAAAATATGTTTTGATTATACCGTTGGAAAGCTGATGAAATGGAGCAGTTGTTAAGCTTTTGAGCTCCTCTGGCAAATACCTTGTTTTAATGATGAAAAATCATTAAAATTAAAAAAAAGGAAATTGACCAATTTTTCAGTTTGAGGTGAAAATACTACTCTAGCGTTCAGTTTTTCTCAAATGGCGAACAATCTAATGATAAATTTAACGCATTTTCCGATGGTATCCTTATTTTTAATTTTTGAGTGTAATTAAAGGGAGTTATGACCGATTTAATGGTGTGAGGTCGAAAACACGAAAAAATTCGGATTTCAAGGTGGTTAAAAAAAACTTCAGGGGGCATATTTTGTGGCAAATTAGCTGTAGAAACTACTCCCGAAGTTTGGTGGATAACTTATGGGACACCCTGTATATCTCATTCTTTTTTTTACAGAATAATAGCGTAGACAACTTCACTCTGATTCCAACCATAAACCATATTTTTCATTTAAAAACCTCGACAAAACACGTTTCAGTTTCATGTTTCACCCTACTTTTTGAAAATTGGAAACATTCGAGTTGTTCTTAATAAATTTTTGTCTGGAAACTTGTATGTTATTACCGAAAAACCTCCAAACGTTTCGATGCCCTATTATTATTATTTTAAATGTTGGATCCAGTTTGAGTATTTAATTTTTTAAAAACTATAACAGTTTTTTGATTTATTCATATTTTTTATTGAATATTTATATAGATTTTTAATTGATTATTTCACTCAGTATGTATCTACCGTAGTTTATTCGAAGAATTGGGTCCAAAAACTCATAATTTATTGTATAAATTCAAGTTTAAAGGCAACTCAAGTGGGTCTAAAATGTCTTTAAAAATTAGGTACTAAAATCTTAATTATAAATTTGAGGTTATAGCAATGATTATCTTCGAAAATTCACGAATTTATAAAAATATTATCTTATTTTTCGAGGAACATAAATATAGTTTAAAATAAACAGTCTACACTTAAGTTGGGCGTAACTTCAGAGTTTTTGAAATTTTTAAGGTTTGCTTTATGAATTGATTTTTTGAAACTATTTTATAGCTGAAAGATTTTGGTTTTGCACTGAGTTTCTTGAGAATTTAACGCTCTTTCCAGCGGTGAAGTCAGATTTGAATTTGCATGAGAAATAAGGGAGTTGTGACCGTGAGTGCCGTGAGGTCGAAAAGGCGATAAAAAAAACTTCGGAGAGAAAATAAAGGAATTTCAACTGGGTTGAAACAAAATTACAAAGACATTTTTTGTTGGAAATACCCTGTAGAATCGAACCCAGAAGTCATGCCCAACTTGAGTGTACACACCCTGAATTAATATAGTTTTTATGGACTTACGAAGGGATGCGGCTGCGGCTAGCCCGATAAAAAGCGCTACTAAACAGACTGACTTCATTTTTCTTCTTCGGTAATTTTTAGTTGATTCTTTGGGTTTTTTTTACAAAATTGAAAAAAAATGAAGTCACTTCTGGAGGTACCGCGAAACGGCGAGGATCGAACCCGAATGTCGCGTCTGCGGTGGGAAGTGGAGGTTAAATAAGGACCGGGAATCCGAGGTGGGGAAGAAGATCCCTCTCCTCCAGGGTTTCACAGGTCGGAGGATCGACTCCGGCAATTTAGAGCATTTCCAAGACAAATTAACTCTTTTCCAACTAAGGAATCCTTTTCCAAGTAAAATTCAATAGAATTCAATTCAATCCGGAATTGGAAAAAGTCGGAAATGAACGCCAAAATCATCGAAACTTGTGGGTTTACTCGAGAGAAACGACCTCTTCAAAGGCTTGTTTTCACCTTCGATTGTTTGAAAAAGTGGAAAATGAACGTTTAAATCATCGAAACTTGTGGGTTTACTCGAGAGAAACGACCTCTTCAAAGGCTTGTTTTCACCTTCGATTGTTTGAAAAAGTCGAAAATGAACGTCAAAATCATCGAAACTTGTGGGTTTACTCGAGAGAAACGACCTTTTCAAAGGCTTGTTTTCACCTTCGATTGTTTGAAAAAGTGGAAAATGAACGTTAAAATCATCGAAACTTGTGGGTTTACTCGAGAGAAACGACCTCTTCAAAGGCTTGTTTTCACCTTCGATTGTTTGAAAAAGTGGAAAATGAACGTTAAAATCATCGAAACTTGTGGGTTTACTCGAGAGAAACGACCTTTTCAAAGGCTTGTTTTAACCTTCGATTGTTTGAAAAGTCGAAAATTAACGTCAAAATAATCGAAACTTGTGGGTTTACTCGAGAGAAACGACCTCTTCAAAGGCTTGTTTTCACCTTCGATTGTTTGAAAAAGTCGAAAATGAACGTTAAAATCATCGAAACTTGTGGGTTTACTCGAGAGAAACGACCTCTTCAAAGGCTTGTTTTCACCTTCGATTGTTTGAAAAAGTCGAAAATGAACGTTAAAATCATCGAAACTTGTGGGTTTACTCGAGAGAAACGACCTTTTCAAAGGCTTGTTTTCACCTTCGATTGTTTGAAAAAGTGGAAAATGAACGTTAAAATCATCGAAACTTGTGGGTTTACTCGAGAGAAACGACCTCTTCAAAGGCTTGTTTTCACCTTCGATTGTTTGAAAAAGTCGAAAATGAACGTTAAAATCATCGAAACTTGTGGGTTTACTCGAGAGAAACGACCTTTTCAAAGGCTTGTTTTCACCTTCGATTGTTTGAAAAAGTGGAAAATGAACGTTAAAATCATCGAAACTTGTGGGTTTACTCGAGAGAAACGACCTCTTCAAAGGCTTGTTTTCACCTTCGATTGTTTGAAAAAGTCGGAAAATGAACGTTAAAATCATCGAAACTTGTGGGTTTACTCGAGAGAAACGACCTTTTCAAAGGCTTGTTTTAACCTTCGATTGTTTGAAAAAGTCGAAAATTAACGTCAAAATAATCGAAACTTGTGGGTTTACTCGAGAGAAACGACCTCTTCAAAGGCTTGTTTTCACCTTCGATTGTTTGAAAAAGTCGGAAAATGAACGTTAAATCATCGAAACTTGTGGGTTTACTCGAGAGAAACGACCTCTTCAAAGGCTTGTTTTCACCTTCGATTGTTTGAAAAAGTCGAAAATGAACGTTAAAATCATCGAAACTTGTGGGTTTACTCGAGAGAAACGACCTCTTCAAAGGCTTGTTTTCACCTTCGATTGTTTGAAAAAGAGGAAAATGAACGTTAAAATCATCGAAACTTGTGGGTTTACTCGAGAGAAACGACCTCTTCAAAGGCTTGTTTTCACCTTCGATTGTTTGAAAAAGTGGAAAATGAACGTTAAAATCATCGAAACTTGTGGGTTTACTCGAGAGAAACAACCTCTTCAAAGGCTTGTTTTCACCTTCGATTGTTTGAAAAAGTCGAAAATGAACGTCAAAATCATCGAAACTTGTGGGTTTACTCGAGAGAAACGACCTCTTCAAAGGCTTGTTTTCACCTTCGATTGTTTGAAAAAGTCGAAAATGAACGTTAAAATCATCGAAACTTGTGGGTTTACTCGAGAGAAACGACCTCTTCAAAGGCTTGTTTTCACCTTCGATTGTTTGAAAAAGTGGAAAATGAACGTTAAAATCATCGAAACTTGTGGGTTTACTCGAGAGAAACGACCTCTTCAAAGGCTTGTTTTCACCTTCGATTGTTTGAAAAAGTGGAAAATGAACGTTAAAATCATCGAAACTTGTGGGTTTACTCGAGAGAAACGACCTCTTCAAAGGCTGGTTTTCCCCTCCGATTGTTTGAAAAGTCGGAAATGAACGTTAAAATCATCGAAACTTGTGGGTTTACTCGAGAGAAACGACCTCTTCAAAGGCTTGTTTTCACCTTCGATTGTTTGAAAAAGTCGGAAATGAACGTCAAAATCATCGAAACTTGTGGGTTTACTCGAGAGAAAACGACCTCTTCAAAGGCTTGTTTTCACCTTCGATTGTTTGAAAAAGTCGAAAATGAACGTTAAAATCATCGAAACTTGTGGGTTTACTCGAGAGAAACGACCTCTTCAAAGGCTTGTTTTCACCTTCGATTGTTTGAAAAAGTCGGAAATGAACGTCAAAATCATCGAAACTTGTGGGTTTACTCGAGAGAAACGACCTCTTCAAAGGCTTGTTTTCACCTTCGATTGTTTGAAAAAGTCGGAAATGAACGTCAAAATCATCGAAACTTGTGGGTTTACTCGAGAGAAACGACCTCTTCAAAGGCTTGTTTTCACCTTCGATTGTTTGAAAAAGTCGAAAATGAACGTTAAAATCATCGAAACTTGTGGGTTTACTCGAGAGAAACGACCTCTTCAAAGGCTTGTTTTCACCTTCGATTGTTTGAAAAAGTCGAAGGCATACCTATATAAACAGCATATTTCTATAAGTAATTTTGGTATCGCATCAACCCTCGTGTATTTGTCATTACTTTTTGTAAAAATTTACGAAGCCCTTTTTCGAATTTCACAACAATAATCAAGAAATCGATTTTCACGCACTTTTTTCTCAATCTCTTTCTTTTCCTCGTTAGGGTCGAAATCGGTGAGTGGAGCTCATGAATGATTCACGAGACAATTGCGTACAAAGTAACATAACTCCAAACGCCAATCAAACACAACGCGGTTATAATGAAGCTCGTTTATAATAATGGGGACCATTCTAATGGTAGAGTAGTCAATGATTTCAAAAAAATGAGAAATCGGATGGCCAAAATGATAGCCGTATTAGAAGGAACGAATTACAAACGTCGATTTTTTCTTAGCGATTGTGTTTCGGGAGGGAATTATTCCTATTCCCATTAGGTACTAAGTGGGAATAGAAAAGGTACCTACCTGGTTTTGCTTGTTTTCACATTACCGGGTTTGATACACAATTATTTCACAATTTTGATACCAGTGGTCAAAATTGATAGGGATGAAGGTCAAACAGGAATTCACTCTTTTTCTGGAGAGTCAATGTATTTTGTTCTTCAATGAATAACTTGAATATATCAATAATTCAATGTATCATAATAATTTAATTGAATTGAATATCATAATATCGTAATTGAATTGAATATCATAATTCAATGAATTATGAATATAATTGGACCGTGTTAAGCAATAACCATCTATGTTCATAAAAGCTGATTTTGGTAAACGCATATTTTCCTAAAATGCTGCCTCCACTTACGTATTGCTATTTTACTGCACTTTTTTTCATTTGTATAGAATCAGTACGATCTGTTTTCTTTGAAAAATCATAATTAAACCCTCTCCAATGAAATTTTGAGTACTTAACATTGATAAATTGGTTATTGCATAACTGATTTTATAGAGTGATCTGTTGTGATCAGCGACCTCTTCGCATTTCTATCCATTCGCTTCCTTAGCTCAGTGGTAACGAGCTCCGACTCAGAAGTGTAAATACAGTTTAGTCGGACGATAGGAGATCGATCCCCGGTCGAGGGAAGTTAATTTTTGATGATTCACATTGTGGCGCAGTCATACTGGACACGAATTGTCTCCTTAGCATTTCTCAGAGAAACATTAATTCATCTGAAAGATGAATGGTCATCAAAACAACTCCCTCTCAAGACACGAGTCGAGCCACCGCCTATTTGGACAAACGTTGAGGTCAGCAGATCCCCCGCCCCGTCAATAAGGAAGAATAACAAAAAACTCCGAAGCCAGTCAAAAATAGCGCGTTCTCACTGGGTTGGAAAACGCCGGCCAAAGCTGCCCCTCACCTCCCTGACTAGGTAACGGAGTACCTGAGATTTCCTAATGGGGGGGGGGGGAGATGTTGTGATCAGCGACCTCTTCGCATTTCCGTCTCTTCCTTAGCTCAGTGGTAACAAGCTCCGACTCAGAAGTGTAAATATAGTTTAGTCAGACGACAGATTACTCCAGAGAAGAGAAATCTTAACACATTCAACGCGTATCCAGAAACGCCGCCAAGGGCTGTGGCGGGAACGTGTGTTTGGCGAGATATTTCATAAGAGCGCTAATTATATATTCCTAATGTATTTATAATGATTATAATGTGAAATTTTGAGTTTTAATTCGTTTTTTAGACATGTATCATATGAAGTCCGCAAGCAGGGATGGACGGAGGTATGCAAAGCCAGCAATACACAGTAATTTCTGGCTTGAATATCTCGGATCTTCCCCGCTTGCGGGCGTCTTCATATGATACGACCTAAAACACTGCGCTTTCCTCACTCCCTATTACTTTTATTCACTATGTATTATTTGTCTAGCTTTATTTCGATGCTGTACACAAGCTTCAGGTATCTAGACATCTGACGAGAAGTAATGGTTGATCAAAATAAACATGTTCAGAGGGTTTCACTTTCAACTGAGATTGTTCCTGACTCGATAGGTGAAAACGGCGAACTCTAGTAGGTTCCTGGTGATCTAATGAAGCGAACAAGACAACTCCCGTCCTTCTAGAGCCATTCATGACGATATGCGAGCGTTTTTAGTGAGGAGCACTCTACTGGCAGCTGTGTATCATGATATGATACACAGCTGCCAGTAGAGTGCTCCTCACTAAAAACGCTCGCATATCGTCATGAATGGCTCTAGAAGGACGGGAGTTGTCTTGTTCGCTTCATTAGATCACCAGGAACCCGCTAGAGTTCGCCGTTTTCATATTATGAAGATGCCCGCACGCGGGGGAGTTCACTTTGTATCATAATATGATGTCTTCATATTATGAAGACATCCGCATTGAATGTGTTAGGTTATCTCAATTTGGCCAAAATTCGACTTAGATGGTTTTTGCATAACACGGTCCAATGAGGAATTTCAACATGTCGGAATTTCCTATTTTTGGACCCAAAATCGGATTCAGCACCTCGAAAAACCCCTTAAGGCAAACTTTCAGCCCGAACTTCCTAATTTACGAATAAACAAAACAGTGTAGAAAATACGAATGTTTAAAAAAACCGGGAAAATGACGTCATCCTGGAATAGTTCATTTATGGCCGCTTGAAGCGTTGAGATCGAGAAATCTATAGTCCCAGTGCAAAATTTCACGAAACAGTAAAGTTCGAAATCGAAAAACTGAAGAAAAAAATAGAAAAAGCAAGATGGGGAAAATTAGGTTTCCCCTGTTTTTGTTTGATAACTTTTCTCTTAGAAAACACGATTTCGTCGTCCCAATGGGCAACACTGGGAGGAGACGGCGATCTGAACAGCCCAATCAGCGAGCGTTCCCGCTTCACGTTGAAGAGGTCCGTTTTCCCGGTTATTTTTTGAAATCATAAATTTTGATTGTCTCCCAAAAATAACAGGAGACTTATTTTCCGAAATCAGCCCGATTTTCATCTATCCCACACCATTAGCTATTCAGGAAAAATGCAAACAGAATTCGGTGAAATTCCTCATTGCTCAAGGATAAATTACTGAGTGAGATTTTACTCCGAAGTCCATAGCAACAAGCCATCAATCCTATAAGAAGTGGTGGAGTCTATCATTTAAAAACGTGAACGATTAAAAACCATAAAAAACGTCAAGCAAACAACAAAGATATCCCGCAAGCAGCGTATGCCTCATTCACCAAATTTTTGGAGAAAGAATGTCCACAGGGTTGTAAGCAATCCATTTTTGGTTGTTTTTGGTTGAAATTTATAAAAACGCCCCAGTTCGAAAAAAAGACCCGTCGACAGTTATCAAGTTGAGATAGGTAGGTAAATTTCAAATGAAGGGTCACGGGGAAAAAGGATCAAACTCCATTTTTTGGCCGAATTGAGATAGGCACGCCATCGTGTAGCTTGGGAGGAGTAGAACAGAAGGGTTGTTTCACTTTGTGCAAGAAAGATCGCATTCATTCTTTTTTAAGCTAAAATAAATACGGGGCTCCGGGGAAAAAGGATCAGATTCCGTGCGCTCGCAGGGAAGAAAGATCAGAGTCCGATTTAAAGACCCCTTCCCTCGCCTTTGCATGAGCTGTACGGCATCACACCAAAGATTCATCAAGCACAAAAGCTCCTACTTTTGAAGATACCAGACAGTTTTCACAACCCCTTCTACCTCGAAGAAGAAGACTTCAGTACCAAAAGCAGCTGTAACATTGGGAAACCTTCACAACGGCTCCATACCCATCAAAACCAGCAAAATCATAGGATTTAAAAGACTTGTGTCAGTTTCTCGTCAACCCCGATGCTAACATTTTCTGAGTCACTGTCCAACAGGTTGGGGAATGCAGGAGATGATGACGCCATTTCATATTGCGACGATCCTTTAGATGAATGATTTATTTATTGATTTTTTGCAATTATTGTTTTGTACAAAACTATACCTAATTTGGAAAATTAAGCCACTTTTTGCCCAAAATTTTTCTGGAGGTGACAGTAAGGTACCTACAAACCCTAGTAAACTTACTGAAGTGAATTACGAGATTTGAATATGCAATAGGTAACTTGGTGATATAATTTTAGGTGTTATGGTGACCGAAACGCGGATATTTGTGGGGAAAAAAGATCAAAGTCCATACCTTGTTTGAAATGTTTAATTATTTCTGGAAATTATCTTCGACCTACTCAATTTGCTTTCTTGTCACTTGAACATAATTAAATTCCTGGTCAGGTGGCCCAAACAGTTCATTTTTTAATGCATAGCGTCTGTCTGGGACGACTTCAAACTTTGTTTTTCGATTTTCTCGGAAGTAGGAAAAGAGGAGTCTGATCCTTTTTCCCCGTGACCCTTCAAATGAAGTAGTTCAAATCTCGTAGGTAAATTACCTACTTACCAAATTTCCAGATGAGGCGGTCGATGTTCAGGTCGGTGCGAAGAATACTTGGGCGAACAGGCACTGATACTTATGTATGAATCTAACAAGCGTGTGTTATCAGGGCGGGGAAAGCTCAATGCAGTGGACCGGGCAACTTGTCTAACGGGTAACTTGTCTCCGGTACTCTGTGTGTGTTATCAATTCTGGGGGAAATAGGTACCTAGTTAGATCAACTACCAGGCGAAACGTTGTAAAACTCGTCGTACGTATTCGTCGAGTCGAGGAAAATTTCCCGGAAAAAACGAATCGAAACAGGAACAACAGGGCTAAAGGCTAAAGCGGGATAACAAAACAAACTTCTTCTTCTTCTTCTTCGTTTGGATCTCCGTCTGAGCGGGAGGTTGGAACGTTATGACAATCATGGAGGAATAAAGATGCATGTCTAGTATGTAAGAAATTTGAAATCAAAATACCTGCGCCTGATTTTGTTTTAAATTTTTAATCAAAAGTAAACATCATCCCGAGAATTTTGACACCAGCAGTTCTCTTCTTGGATGAGTAGATCTTTTTCTTTGATTTTTTCAAAGTTTCGAATGTTTATGATGTCACGTGCCCCTCCTGCCTGGTTTGGACCCCCCCCCACCACTGTGACGTCATAAACATTCGAAACTGTGAAAAATCATAGAAAAAGGTCTTTTCACGCTAGAAGGTCTAGTTTAGAATTAAAAATAACAATAAACAGTTTTTCTGACCCATGCGCACACCCCATTGTATCGCAATAGAGGCAACCTATATTTTCGTAGTCTATTGGACCTGAATTTCTACCTACAGAAAAAGGCTCTTACAAAAATGGATGTGATCTGGACCACTGAAATAAAGGCTGATGAAGACTCCACAGAAGGGTCGAAACATGCACCAGATTAATAATTAACCCTGAATTTCCCACTTGTTTAAAAAAAATGTTTTTTCGGATCTTTTAAATCAAATTTAGATATATTTTGACAAATGAGTAGAATATTTGAGCAGATGTTTATTAAAAGGCTCTATTACAGTAAACAATGATCTTACCTTGGGCCACACTAGCGCTATCTGCAGCAGCATAATCTGTCTGTAAACCCATTTTTTTGGAGAAGAAAAAGAAGAATTGGGAAAATCCTTGGTGGGATGTTGGTGTCTGTTATTTCTTAGAGCACAGAACCAAGGAATGATGAGGAGAAGGTTCAGTTCATGAATGATGGGATTTGTGTTGCCTCAGACAGTGGCGCCATCTCTAATGAGGAAACCGAACTAATAGCTTACAAGGTGAGAAATGAGGCCCTGTTTACAGTCTGTCAACTCGATAGTTATTTAGTTTTTCTTTGAATTATTTTGGTTTTACTATTACGTTTTCTTACCCAATCAATAAGATGGAGTATCAAGACAGCCAATGGCTATTAGTTTTGGTTTAGAAGTGGATAGACTATTGCAGGTAAAATTGGAAATCCTAAAAGATACCTCAGGATATTAAGGGTTAAAGAAACTACAAACACAAGACTCCGAATAATCATCCAAAAAAGAGTCGTTTTAACCCAAACTTGAAAATTTGTCAATTTCAGTTTTTTTAAAAACATTTTGGCGTTTTTTTTCTAACTAAAACACGTTTTTTTTTCAGAGGCCCTCAAAGAGCTTAAAACGTGATCCAATCCAACAGCTTTCCAAAGGTAATTTATTTTTCATAAATGAGAAATTAATAAGTTAATTCAAGCCCATATATTTACGGTGATCTAAATGTAAAATATTCCACTTTAAGCTCTCTTGGTTTCTTTTGAATCAAAACCCAAAACCAACATAAATATTCGCAATACAGCAGGGAACCTGAGGGTTCTTCCGAAAAACGCACCTACATTTATTTACTTGATGACGCTTTATTGATAGAATGATTATAAGACTTCTCCTGTGCGACATGTAATTTCACACAAGGGCTTCGAAGTAGCTACCTTACAGAGACTAGGAACAGTTGAAAAAGTAAAAAAATTGTTTTACAAAATTATAATGTCAAATTAGATTGGGTGAGAAGAGGTAACCAGGAACCAAATCAACTATTGTCGATGAATATCAAAGGAGTTGATCTAAGTTACGTTGATAACAAATGTGTTACTCGGACTCGATATTTCTGTAATTAGTAGATAGAGGTGTGTTGGTACGGCTGTACTGGGACTGTGGAACTGAGAATCAATAACGGATCCATCCAATTCCCTCAGCAGCTCCCTGGAGGGGGAAGCACGCGTGGATATTTTAGATAATGTAAAATATCCATGAAATTGTAACCGTGCCCTTAATGGTCCAGTTCCATGAAATGGGAGTGCCCTTACCGATTCCATGGACCTAGAAGATATTCGAGTTCCTAGTAGGTTTATTTTGGCTTAGATACGGTGTGACGTATTCTCACCAACCCTGTATCCAATCTAGCGTCGTAATATCGGATCAGATATGGCAGTTCCTATCACCAGTATGGGGCCAGATTGATGATACGTCATGCAGTATTTAAGCCGAACCAAACCTGGACTGGTTAGCGTGGTTCAGTAAGCAGTACCCACTGGTACTGGTGATGTAACTATACCAGTAATTTGGAGCAGTTATATCTTTGTGAGCCTCCGCTCACTGGTACTCAACCTTCAGTGACAGGGCTGGTGTAAAGGAACACACTTCCTGACCCCCAAAAGACACAGGATTCGCAAAGCCGCAGCAAGGATTGCAGAATTTTGAGGTCTGGTCCAACTCAGATGGACGAGACCACGCCCCATTCCCAGACGCTGAACACCACCTGAGGCGTCCAACAGGGGAATTGAGAATCAGAATTTGTTCTGATGATTTCGTTCATGGCTTCCCATTGGCCTCACCGCCCTGGGTTGGGACAAGGGGGAACTGCGACCAACTCGCCCGAAAAAATGCAGCAGAGGCGGGCCTCGAACTCACGGCCCTGCAACCGGTTGAATCCCGTCTCCAGAGACACATGCTGTAGCTTGCTCGGTCACAGCTGACCCCCAGGAACTCCGGAAAAGGTAAATCGATGGCTCCCAGGGCAAACAATTCGAAAGGCCCACATCGCCAAAAAGCACGGCACGTAGAGTCCCCTCCACGGTAAAATCTACCGAGGCCTGATTTGCAGAAATCTATCCCCACTTTAGCTAATCAGCCGAAAAAATGAACGCCCAAGCAAAAGATCTGCACACAATCAGCGAGAGGTGGAAGGACTGCAGGAAAAATTAACGAAAATATTCAACCACCAATATTTCTGAAGATACGCCCCATGCTGTGCAACGAATCAGTTTCCCAGGGAGAAACATAAGACTTTGTCAGCGTCAGCGTCTGACAGATGCTCACGCTGACACTAGTAGATAACAATATTGACAAAGTTACAACCATTACCACGAGGTGGTTCTGCAATTTCTATAGTCTATTTACTGACCATTTTCAAAGGTTCATAAGGACTAGTTTCAACAATGAGTTATCACTGATAAACTAGGCCTCATCACGATTTTCCTCCCTTGGATTTGATGCCATCCGTACAGGTGGTGAAAACCTCTGATCCGTGGGTTCTCTACGGCTGTGTAAGCGTTTGGCCCCGCGCTTTGGTGGCAGCTTTGATTTGAAATTATGGCCGTATTTGAAGTTAAATGGGGCGTTTGGAAGATCAAGCTCGTCAACGATGTTAAAGAACTCAATAATGCCAAACTATTGCACGAGTTGAATTTAATATGGGGAGGTTTAGCTGAAACGGAAAACAATGCAAAATCGAAAACACAGAATGAAATTTAGGGTAATTACCTTGAGATGAAAATGCGTGGCGATCTCGAGCATCTCGTGGCGATTCGAGTGCTGAAAAGTAAAAGCCTGGAGGGCAAAATAGAAAAGGGTACACTAGTGTGTCTGTTGGAGCCAGTGGGGTAACTGATTGTAAGTAGGTACTCAGGAAGCCCTACCTACATGTACCTATTACTGGTTATCCTAGGTGATCTGAATTAGATGATATTGATAGATAATTCGAAGGACCACCCCCTTTTGAATCTAGGGAGAACAGATACCTATGTGAAAAGTGATAAGAGAGATTAGATGTGAAGGGTGATAAGGTGATAAGAGCCAGAAAAGAGTTAGACTTAGAAAAATAGGTAATATATTCAGAAACACTACGTGCTGAAGAAGGTGCAAATAACAGGTAGAAATGGATAAGAGATTGGTGCTACCTATTCCTATCTACCTACTCTTAAAAGTGGCCACTGTAGAAAGATGAAGAGAAATTGCAAGGTTGTTGTTATGCATGCATGTCTCACCCACTTGGGTGTTCAAATGTTGTTATTACAATGAAAGTTGCTGTTCTTATTTATACTGGGGAAGGTGAAAGTTTATAAGATGAAAGGGTTACAGAAGAAGTTCCTTGACGTGTAGATACGTGCGTAGGTGCGTGTTCCAGATCCAAAGATAGCAACAGGTTGCAGTGATGAAGAGGGGGGGGTGCGGGTCATGCAAAATTATAGGTATTTAATTACCCAACTTACAGGTGATCTCAGAAGGGCGTGAGTACCTGATGACAGTTTGCATACCAAGACGGAGATTGAGTATGATGTGGGATCCAACAGCAGGAGCAGAGTGCCCATCCAGGTGATAAGCTTCAGAAAAACCGGGTGCCAAAGCCGGTGTAGAGCATGCCATGAGCGGTGAGATACGAATCACACGATAAATACGGAAAGCTAGCGCTAGCACTTTATGTTACAAGGTTGTGCGATATAGGTGATCGCCACAACAGATCGCGACGTCGCGGACAAGAGAAAAAAGGCAGGTACATGGAGAATTATACATTTTTCAAAGTTGAAAGGCAAGAGGCAAACGAACAGGAGAGAAGCTGGTGTAACACAAGGACGAAAAAATGGCTGCGGTGACGTCACATTTCAGCCCAAACCCAACTGAGGCACAATCACGCACTGGTCACTGATCTTATTGATATGTTGCCCAGCATTGCATAATAATATAAAGAAAATATACATGCATTGATATTTATGCATAAGAGCATTAAAAGAAAGATATAAGACAAAACAACCATGCACAGAGAAGGAATAGAATGCAAGTGATGGTAGCACATCAGACATAGGCTCGAAAATACACGTATCCTTATTCACCCATTCCTAATCAGTAGTAACTGTGATAAGAAGACAGTGATAAAGACAATAATAATGGTTTTGTGCCTAGTTAGTGTGGTGTTTGTGAATTTAGTGCACTTTCGAGGATATTTCCTCCCCTTTTTTCTGAAGTGAGTCGAAAATACGATTCAGGCGTAAACAGTGTCCCTTCCTTATGGGCTGACGTTGTTGGACCTGAAGGGACGTATCGAAACCTTGAGGTGTGGCGATGCACGTTCCTCTCTCTATTTGTCTGAAAACCAGGTATACTCAAAGAAAAGGTAAGCGAATAACAATATATGGCACTTTTATTAAATATAGTAGGAACAAAATTCCACTTCAAAAATAAAAAACAAAATGTGGCATAAAAATGTGGCAAGTAGCTGAAGGCGATAACGAAGTGAGTATGAAGGTTTTTTAGAACAAGTACGAATTTCCTATGTTTGTCTGTACATTTAATATTTCCTTTTGTGTTTCAGGTATCAATGAGAGGTCAAAATATCAGAATATCAATCGGTGAAGCTAGGGAATTTACTGAGTGATCAATGTTCAAAGCTAAGATTCGTTGCGAAATGTATCTAAAGTCTCTCAAGATATATTCTCTTATGACTAAACGGTCACTCCTATGCATTGGCCAATGAAATAATAGTATGTATGGTTTGTGCACTCACGTTGGGGCCCGTAGGTAACCTTTCGATGAAGCAGCAGGAAGATAGTTTTCCTGGCGACGCTGATGTCCACAGGTCTTACAGCGTGGCGGCGTGGGGAGAAGATGGGGGCAGTTTTAACTAGCACGGGCACAGAGCTCTCTATGAAGTTTACTGTACGAAGATCGGGAGGGGAGTAGCGTTGCTTGGGCTTGGCCAAAGGATCCGTCTTCTCCCCCCTCCGCCCCGCTGGGAGGTGTTGGCGGGGACGGGGGTGGTGGTAGGGGAGAAGCTGTTGGCTGCTTCTCTGGCCGGAGGGGGGAGGGACGCGCGAGGTGGCATTTGGCGTCCTCTGATTGGATGTTCTTGACGTCACCTACGAGCCGGGCCAAAGGGGGTCATTGAACGGACCCAGCCCCTGACCGCTGGAGTGGCAATTATGTGAGCGGGGGTTCACAGCTGCCACAGGAAAAGATCTTGATGTGGTCCTCCAAGCGGTGATCGCAAGGCTCTGTGATTACTATGTTCACATGTGATCTTCACTTAGGTGAGTACTCTTGAGACGTCCCAGCTGAGTCAGTGTGGGCCTCAAGAACGTGGTTCTTCAGATCTCTGCTCAGTGAGGATTTGTAGTCACATATTCTACAGGCGTAGGGCTTCTCCCCGTGGACGGAGTTCCTGTGCTTCTTCAGAGATTGCAGATGAGCCGACTGAAAATCACATTCATCACAGGCGTAGGGTTTTTTCCGCAGAGTGAGTAGACATGTGCTTCTTCAGCACATGACGCCGTGAAGCTCTGTAATCACAGCTGTCACAGGCGTAGGGTTTCTCTCCAGTATGAGTTCGCTTGTGCTTCTTCAGCACTTGCCGCTGGGAGGCTCTGTAATCACAGCTATCACAGGCGTAGGGTTTCTCTCCAGTGTGAGTCCGAACGTGTTTCCTCAAGTCCCCTAGCTGTAAGGCTCTGAAATCGCATCTATCACAAGCATACGGTTTATCTCCTGTGTGTGTCATTATGTGTGTCCTTAAATGCCCTGGTTGCGAGGCTCTGTAATCACACTTATCGCAAACGTATGGCTTCTCTCCAGTGTGAATACGCATGTGCTTCTTCAACTCTCCACTCCTCGAGGCTCTGTAATCACATAAGTCACAAGCTAAACGCTTCTCTCCAGTGTGAGTTATCATGTGTTTTTTGAGCCCTCCGCGCTGCGATGCTCTGTAATCACACTTATCGCACGCATAGGGCTTTTCCCCAGTGTGAATACGCATGTGATCTTTCAAATATGATAGCACTAAAGCTCTGAAATCGCATCTATCGCAGGCATAGGGCTTCTCCCCTGTGTGAATCCTCAAGTGACTCTTCAGAGATCTTAGATGAGCCGACCGAAAATCACATTCATCACAAGCATAGGGTTTTTCTCCTGTGTGCATCTTTACGTGAGTCTTCAACTGGTTCAGCTGCGCGGCTCTGTAATCACAGCTGTCACAGGCGAAGGGTTTCTCTCCAGTGTGAGTCCTTATGTGTTTCCTCAAATCTCCAAGCTGCATGGCTCTGAAATCACATCTATCACAAGCATAGGGTTTTTCTCCTGTGTGTGTCATTAAGTGTGACTTCAAATGTTCTAGCCGTGCAGTTCTGTATTTACAGCTACCACAGGCATAGGGCTTATCTACAGTGTGTGTACTGATGTGCCTTTTCAACTGTTCCAACTGCGAGGCTCTGTAATCACAGCTGTCACACACATAAGTCTGGTTTTCCAACTCACTCGAAGGTCCTGCCTCAGACCTCTGCACTCCAATAGACCCCAGCAATACGTCACCTCCATCACTGTGTGAGCCGTCAGTCGATTCGAGCTCTTGTTTGATCATCGGATACCCCGCAACTTCATTTTCGATTCCCCCGTTTTCCCCTACCTCCTTATCGACGAGTTCATCCCCGCTCAGCGCCTCTTGCTTGAACGTCTCAACTTCGAATATCACCTGATCTTCAGTCGCCTCCTCTTCTTCCACCTGCTCTTCTTTCACCACAATTTCGTCTCCCATCACTTCACTACACACTTCTTCTCTTGAGCGTAGATTTTCAGACGTTGACATTCACACAAATCATCAATACGGTATGAAGCTGAAGAAAAAAGACCATCATGAGCCAAAAACTGATAACAAAACCAACTGATAATGGAGAATCATCTTCTTCCCTTCTTCTTCTTCTTTCTTCTTATGTTTTGATGACACAGAGGATTCTATGAAGTGTCACAGGCGTCGGAAATGTAGAATTTGGTTTTTTTTTATAAAAGAAAGAGTTTGTGGCTGTAGTGTGGGGGCCGCTTTTTTACAGTTATATGTAGGATATGTTGCTTTCGGCTACCAAAGAACAGATGTATCCGTAGAGTGCTCTCAGGTCTGTAAGCTGTAGAGGATACCTGAGGTGTTGTTGTATGGGTAAATGTTGGCTCAGGCAGAGAGATGAGTAGAGCGAGGATCGGAGGTCAATAGTCCTGCTGCAATGGTTTAGGAGATGATCCAGGTCTGCGATCTGCTCTTGAGGGCATGTAGGACAGTATGGATTCTGGCGTTTCCTCATCAAGAACTGGAATAGAGGGGTGTTGCCATGACCGATGAGAACGCGATTGATGGTTGTGATGAACTTTGGATCGTTGGTCGAGTCAAGGTACCAAGGTTGGGCAGTGGGATCCTCAATTATACCTCTGGTCCAGTGGCCGACCACCTGGGTTCTTTCCAAGGTCAGGTTTTCCCAGTATTCACTAAGCTTCTGCTTCAGGTGTTTCACAAGGTCTTGATACGTGAGTAGGCCCTTTTTTGGAGGTGCTCCGGGATGTCTGGCGAGATTTTGCCGTATTATCCGCAACTGTGTTTCCAAAGATTTGTACATGTGAGGGTATCCATTGGAACCTTATGGAGGCAGCTCGGTCTCTTCTCAGGCAGCGCACCAGTCGCAGGATGTTCTGAGTGGTGAACGGTGGGGTATCACCCTCCCTGATGTTTTTGAGGGATTCAAGCGCGGATCTGGAGTCTGATAAGATGACGGCGTCGTTTGGAGGGAGAGGGTCATCTAGCATACGTTGTAGCGCGTTGGATATGGCCACGAGTTTCGAGTTGAATACACTGGTGCATTCGCTCAATTTGCAACCATTTGCAGTTTGGTCCGATTCCCTATAGTTCGCTGAAGCTGTGCTCCCATCATCCAATTTAGACCCATCAGTGAACAGTCTATCACCGTGGGTGTCTCGAGGGTAGGTGCGCTCGATAAAGTCCAGAGCAAGGATCTGCAAACATTAATCGATCGTTCAAGAAAACCTATCTTCTTCCCCTTCCTCCTTTTCTCCGCACACCAGAGGATGGATACTCCACACACTTGTAAATTCCATGTTCGAAATGTCTTTCCCCAGTCAATCCAGTGAAAATGAAGCCTGAAATGGAACGGGGAGGGCTTGTAGGCGTGGCTAGTTACGATTCGATGCGATATTTAACACCTTCAATGCGGGTCCCAAAGTCGTGCAACCCTCCCGTACTGAAAATTTTTCGAGCTTGAAATTCGATATTAGTGAATTTGAACGCAAAATTCGTATTAAAGTTCGGCATCAAAAACGAAACAATGTTTTAGACAGTTGAACTCATACTGCAGACGAAAAAAAAGCAAAAAATGGAATATATTAAAAAGGGGAGGTACCAGGCCCCCTCCCCCAAAGAGAGTTGAAATGACTAGATGACCGGTCGTCCTTATGGCAGGTATGCAGGGATGACCGGTCATCCGCACTGAAGGTGTTAACATCAAAATAATATCGGGAGACAGTATCGATATTGTTGGAGCCAGTGGGGTAACTGATTGTAAGTAGGTACTCAGGAAGCCCTACCTACATGTACCTATTACTGGTTATCCTAGGTGATCGGAATTAGATGATATTGATAGATAATTCGAAGGACCACCCCCTTTTGAATCTAGGGAGAACAGATACCTATGTGAAAAGTGATAAGAGAGATTAGATGTGAAGGGTGATAAGGTGATAAGAGCCAGAAAAGAGTTAGACTTAGAAAAATAGGTAATATATTCAGAAACACTACGTGCTGAAGAAGGTGCAAATAACAGGTAGAAATGGATAAGAGATTGGTGCTACCTATTCCTATCTACCTACTCTTAAAAGTGGCCACTGTAGAAAGATGAAGAGAAATTGCAAGGTTGTTGTTATGCATGCATGTCTCACCCACTTGGGTGTTCAAATGTTGTTATTACAATGAAAGTTGCTGTTCTTATTTATACTGGGGAAGGTGAAAGTTTATAAGATGAAAGGGTTTACAGAAGAAGTTCCTTGACGTGTAGATACGTGCGTAGGTGCGTGTTCCAGATCCAAAGATAGCAACAGGTTGCAGTGATGAAGAGGGGGGGGTGCGGGTCATGCAAAATTATAGGTATTTAATTACCCAACTTACAGGTGATCTCAGAAGGGCGTGAGTACCTGATGACAGTTTGCATACCAAGACGGAGATTGAGTATGATGTGGGATCCAACAGCAGGAGCAGAGTGCCCATCCAGGTGATAAGCTTCAGAAAAACCGGGTGCCAAAGCCGGTGTAGAGCATGCCATGAGCGGTGAGATACGAATCACACGATAAATACGGAAAGCTAGCGCTAGCACTTTATGTTACAAGGTTGTGCGATATAGGTGATCGCCACAACAGATCGCGACGTCGCGGACAAGAGAAAAAAGGCAGGTACATGGAGAATTATACATTTTTCAAAGTTGAAAGGCAAGAGGCAAACGAACAGGAGAAAAGCTGGTGTAACACAGGACGAAAAAATGGCTGCGGTGACGTCACATTTCAGCCCAAACCCAACTGAGGCACAATCACGCACTGGTCACTGATCTTATTGATATGTTGCCCAGCATTGCATAATAATATAAAGAAAATATACATGCATTGATATTTATGCATAAGAGCATTAAAAGAAAGATATAAGACAAAACAACCATGCACAGAGAAGGAATAGAATGCAAGTGATGGTAGCACATCAGACATAGGCTCGAAAATACACGTATCCTTATTCACCCATTCCTAATCAGTAGTAACTGTGATAAGAAGACAGTGATAAAGACAATAATAATGGTTTTGTGCCTAGTTAGTGTGGTGTTTGTGAATTTAGTGCACTTTCGAGGATATTTCCTCCCCTTTTTCTGAAGTGAGTCGAAAATACGATTCAGGCGTAAACATACTCCCCCCTATTTTCGACTCTCATTGACCATCAGAATCTGTATATGAATTGGTAACATGCAAAGGAATGAGGTTTACAGAAGAACGTTTAAAAATGCCTGTCCGGGTTTTGATGGACACCACTCGTACCGTTCCATCGCTTCCAGGATGGACTTCAACCACTCGACCCAATGGCCAGTGTGCTGGGGATGTGTTGACACCTCTTACAATGACAACATCGCCAATCTTTAGATTTGGAGCAGTCTTTGTCCACTTGCGTCGTTCCTGCAGGGAAGTCAGGTATTCGTTTGTCCATCGCTGCCAGAAATGTTGTACTCGCTCGCGAAGAAGCTGCCACCGGTCCAGTCGATTGGTTGGCACATCCGAGAAGTCCGGCTGAGGTATCGCATTGGTGGGTTGGCCAATAATAAAATGACCCGGTGTCAACGCCTCGGCATCGTCGGCAGACTCAGATAGCGGTTGCAAAGGACGCGAGTTCAGGATTCCCTCGATCTTGATGAACACAGCGTGGAGCTCACTTTCTGTGAATGGCTTGTCACCCATTGTCTTTCGCAGATGGGTCTTCGCTGACTTGACTGCCGACTCCCAACTACCTCCAAAGTGAGGAGAACCTGGAGGATTGAAGCTCCACTCCACTGAAAGATGAGAGGTGTGGTTCACAATAGAAGATTGGTTATCAGAGTGAGTTAACCACTCCTGCACTTCACGAAGGTAACCGGCTGCACCAACAAAGTTGGTTCCACAATCGGAATAAACCTTTGCTGGAATCCCACGTCGTGCAACGAAGCGATCAAACGCATCCAAGAATGCCTCCACAGTCAAGGCATTGCACAGCTCTAAATGTACAGCTCGAGATGCCATGCATATGAATATGCAAAGGTAGCATTTATGGGTTTTGGCATTACGACGCGGAGACTCACGACAAACAAACGGGCCAGCAAAGTCCACTCCAATCTGCATGAAAGGCCGAACACCACTCACTCTAGATATAGGAAGGTCGCCCATGAGAGGTTGCACAAAGGCCCTGCTATAACGAGTACAAATAACACAGTGCAGCTTATGGAGTCTCACCAAATTCCTCGCTTTAGGTATCCAATACCTTTGCCTGATAAAGGCAAGCATTGCTGTAGGTCCAGGATGCTGGTTCTTCTTATGGATATAATCAATTATAAGATTTGTGAGATGAGATCGACCTGGTAGCAATATTGGATGTCGCTGCTCGATAGACAGTGGTGCATTGGATAAGCGACCACCAACCCTGATAATGCCTTCATGGTCCATGAAGATTGCAAGTCGACGGAGTTCGTGAGGTAAGGCATCCATATCCATGCGTTTGAAGGCTGCAGGGAAATAGTGTTGCTGGAATACCTTGATTAAATGAGTGTGAGCATCATCAAACTCACGAGATGATAGAGGTCCAATCTTGCGCCTTCTCCGTTTTCTCTTGGGAATTCGACAATTGGCGATAAATCGTCGAACAAGGCCCAGGACTCGGGTAAGCCTGGTGAAGGACGAGTAACGCTCTGCAGTCATTAGGATGTGATTACGGCCCTGAACAGTTACCAAGGCATTAGTCTCCACAGACTTGGTCTCCGGAATCCCGACACTCCGCACAGTCTGTGAGATAGGCCACTGATCAGGAGGCGTGGAGCACCATGATGGTCCTGACCACCAGAGATCATGGCAAAGCAACGCAGATGGCAATACTCCTCTCGACCCCACGTCGGCAGGGTTGTCGACTCCACTTATGTGGTACCACATCTCCTGCGATGTCACGGTCAATATCTGTTGAACACGATTAGATACATATATCTTGAGTTGATGAGCAGGCATCTTAATCCACGATAAAACAATAGAAGAATCGGTGAAACAGAAGATAGAAAGAATGTTGAGATTAGCAATGAGTGGCTGAAGTGATTGTATCAGCTGAGATAATAACAATGCTCCGCAGATTTCCAGTCTTGGCACTGTCAGAGACTTCAAGGGCGCCAACCTCGTTTTAGCCTTGAGAATGGACATGGATGCAACACCATTCTGGGTTCCATGAAGATAGGCAATTGCACAGTAGCCCTTTTCCGAAGCATCTGAGAAGCAAACAAGACGATAAACAGTATCAGTTCTGACAAGGAGTCGAGGTATTGTGATTTGAGAAAGCATGGAGAAGTCTCCAAGGAAGTCATCCCAACGAGCCTTCACCTGATCTGGGACTTCCTCATCCCACGTGATGCCACTTTTCCAGGTCTCCTGGAGAATATTCTTGGCGAAAAAGACCACTGGAGCAAGATAACCCAGTGGGTCGTAAAGACGGGCTATAACTGATAGGATGCTGCGCTTAGTACTACCATGTTCTGGTTGCTGAATGCTATATTTGAAGGCATCAGCCTGCGAATCCCACGTCATTCCAAGGATTTTGATGACTGAACTAGTGGTCTCGTCATTACAAATCTCTACAGGTTTTTGCTCAACGAATTCATCAAGGAGTGGAGGGTAATTAGAGTTCCACTTACCCAACTCGAAGCCTCCTTTAGCCAACAAGTCAACCACTTGTTGCTTGAGATGAATGAGATCATCAGGTGAGTCACTTCCTGTGGCCACATCGTCCACATAGATACATTCAGAAATAGCCTTTGAACCATCAGGATAATTGCCACCCTCATCCAGGACAAGCTGCTGAAGAACACGCTGGGCCTGAAACGGTGAGCTACGCAGACCATATGTCACTGTGTTTAACTCATAATATGAGATGGGATCGTCTGGGCTGAATCTCCAGGCAATCTGCTGGAAATGTCGCTCAGCAGGGTTAACCAGAATTTGCCTGAACATTTTCACAATGTCACATGTGAAAACATGCTGAAATCTTCGAAAGTTCAAAACAATGGTTCCAATATCCGCTTGCAGCTTTTGACCAGTGTGAAGATGGTCATTCAACGATCCAGTCGAGGTGCGAAAACTGGCATCGAAAACAACCCGAAGTTTGCCTTTGCCTTCTCCATCCAACTTATAGATGGGATGATGCGGAATTAGGTATGATGGGTTAGATGTTGCAAGAGACATGTGATTGAGGTTAAGATATTCTGCCATGAAGGCATGGTAGTCAACCCGGAGCTGCTCGTTCTTAAGCAGTTTTGCCTCCAAGGTATGAAAACGATTGATTGCCACTTTGATATTAGGCTTGATATTAGGTAATTGCGAGGTAAAGGGTAAGGAAACAACATATCTCCCCCCGTTGAGGCGATAATGCGAGTGCAAGAAGTGCTCTTCACACTCCTGATCCTCAGGTGATAGAGGTGTAGAGATGAGGTTTGGTTCCTCTACTTCCCAAAATTTCTCAAATGGGAAAGAGGGATCAGTGAGAGATAGTAAGGCAAAAGACTGGTTTGGTTCAGAAGAACAGTTAAACCGTCCAATGACTGTGAAGCCGAACACGGTTTCCATCAAGCGTGGCCCATTATCATGAATGGTGAAAGGAGCGCTGGTAACAACCTCTGGATACAAGTCAGCACCAATCAGGAACGAGATAGGAGATGATACAGTGAAGCTAGGATCGCTAAGGTTGTATGATAGGTAATCAGTCCATTCAGCAGAGTCTAGATTAGCCTGAGGAAGTGATGGTGTGATCGACGGTATTACTATAACTTCGGTACAAAGAGTTGCAGTAGATGGGGGTTTAAACGATACGTTTAGGCAACCACTGATGTTTTTGAGTGGTGACCCATTAACCCCTGAGATACGTCCACGATAAGGTCTTGTGGATTTGCCAAGCTTTTTAGCACACTGGTCTGTGATAAAAGACACGTGGCTACCAGGGTCAAGAAGTCCTCTGAACTCCTGGGCTTGACCATATGCATCAATGATGGACGCACGAACAGTTCCCAAGAGAACGCCGCAGGTCGATGAGGTATGGGTTCCAGCAAACTCTGGAGATCCTGAAGAAGATGATGGAGATGAACCCAAAGATTGCACAGGAGATAAGCTGCTAGATTCCTTAGGTCCTAGATGTAGATCACTATGGTGTCTGGATTTGCAAAATTTGCAAGACCATTTTGATTGACATTCCTTGGTTTTGTGGAATGGATGTAAACAATTACGACAACCAGACCACTGTCGCAATGAATCAAGACGTTGAGCAGGAGTGGATGACTTGAAGGTAGGACAATTTACCAAAATGTGCTGCTGTGCACAGAGAGGACACACTAGAGGAGGTGATTCCTTGTTAGCGGCTTTACTACCCTGCTGTTTTGATGCATGTGTATTGGTATGCAAGGCTTGGCTAAATTGTGGTTTAGGACTAAAAGAATTAGGCCTTTTAGGACCAGATACATTCCTAGTCACTGCTGGCTCTGATCTAGCAACAGGTTCAGACGTCACTTGCAGAACTTTGAACCTGCCTTGAACGAATTCCCTCAAGTCATTGAAGGAAGGGTACTCCTTGTTGATGATCGAAATCTCGAAGTCCTGTCTAGAGATTGGATCAAGGCTTCGAAGAGCTAGTTCACACAAAACATAATCAGCAAACTGAGGTATGTTCAAGGCTTTCAAGGATACAATGCTCTCAGAAACATTCGATAAATAAGACTGAAGAGACTCAGCAGTAGGTTTACCCCCAACACCTTTGAAGGCCAACAACTTGTCAAGGTATGACCTAGCCTGCTTTCGTTTATTGTCATACACCAGTGTTACAGCACCCCATGCCTGGTTGAAATTTGCCTCAGTGACGGAGATAGATTTTACAGTATCCAAGGCTGGACCATCTAAATACGAGAGCAAGAAATGGAAACGCTCGGTATCAGATAAAGACGTCTCTTCGATTATTAACGAGGTAAACAGCTGCTTGAACGTTGGCCATGCACTGAAGTCCCCACGAAAAGGCTTAATATTGATCTTAGGAAGAATGGTCCTACTTTGAGATGAGGTATTAGAGAATTGAGCCGAGGTTCCAGCTCTGGAAACATTAGCGCTGGCCGATGATGTGGAAAGAGCGAGTATCTCCTCATGAAATCCAAATGCCTCATAATAGTAGGTCCTGACGTCACTGTAATACTTCAAGTCAGCATCAGATGGGAAAGGAGGTGTGAGACTATGCAGATCTGCATAATCTATGGCAGCCTCCCACGCAGCATCAAACTTTTCCATGGTGGCCTCAATGGTCCTCATCATACCAGAGAAAATGGACCTATCTCCTGGAGAGACCTTGGCTAGGCTACCCTTGGTACGGATACCCCTAATCTCCAGACCCTTAGTTTCATAAGCCCGCTTGAGCTTGGCAAAGCCACGTACAGCAACATTAGGATCATCAGGCATTTTTAAGGTTTTGATAAATACTAAAGTTACTATTCAAAATAATCAAGAAGTTACGAGGTTACCTATAAATCAATGATGGTCAATGCTACAATGCACAAAATTAACAATGAACACAAGAATGTTACATGAACACCACACTGAATAAATATGAACATGAAATGACGATATGATATTTTATAATATTGATAATTATTAAATATAATAATATATGTAGGTACTGAATCCTATGCACTTAGTTCGGATCACAGCTGGATAGACAAAATGCACGTAGGTATTAATCCATAGGTCACTAAGTTCAGATCGTGGCTCGAAGAACCAAATGTTGGAGCCAGTGGGGTAACTGATTGTAAGTAGGTACTCAGGAAGCCCTACCTACATGTACCTATTACTGGTTATCCTAGGTGATCGGAATTAGATGATATTGATAGATAATTCGAAGGACCACCCCCTTTTGAATCTAGGGAGAACAGATACCTATGTGAAAAGTGATAAGAGAGATTAGATGTGAAGGGTGATAAGGTGATAAGAGCCAGAAAAGAGTTAGACTTAGAAAAATAGGTAATATATTCAGAAACACTACGTGCTGAAGAAGGTGCAAATAACAGGTAGAAATGGATAAGAGATTGGTGCTACCTATTCCTATCTACCTACTCTTAAAAGTGGCCACTGTAGAAAGATGAAGAGAAATTGCAAGGTTGTTGTTATGCATGCATGTCTCACCCACTTGGGTGTTCAAATGTTGTTATTACAATGAAAGTTGCTGTTCTTATTTATACTGGGGAAGGTGAAAGTTTATAAGATGAAAGGGTTTACAGAAGAAGTTCCTTGACGTGTAGATACGTGCGTAGGTGCGTGTTCCAGATCCAAAGATAGCAACAGGTTGCAGTGATGAAGAGGGGGGGTGCGGGTCATGCAAAATTATAGGTATTTAATTACCCAACTTACAGGTGATCTCAGAAGGGCGTGAGTACCTGATGACAGTTTGCATACCAAGACGGAGATTGAGTATGATGTGGGATCCAACAGCAGGAGCAGAGTGCCCATCCAGGTGATAAGCTTCAGAAAAAACCGGGTGCCAAAGCCGGTGTAGAGCATGCCATGAGCGGTGAGATACGAATCACACGATAAATACGGAAAGCTAGCGCTAGCACTTTATGTTACAAGGTTGTGCGATATAGGTGATCGCCACAACAGATCGCGACGTCGCGGACAAGAGAAAAAAGGCAGGTACATGGAGAATTATACATTTTTCAAAGTTGAAAGGCAAGAGGCAAACGAACAGGAGAGAAGCTGGTGTAACACAAGGACGAAAAAATGGCTGCGGTGACGTCACATTTCAGCCCAAACCCAACTGAGGCACAATCACGCACTGGTCACTGATCTTATTGATATGTTGCCCAGCATTGCATAATAATATAAAGAAAATATACATGCATTGATATTTATGCATAAGAGCATTAAAAGAAAGATATAAGACAAAACAACCATGCACAGAGAAGGAATAGAATGCAAGTGATGGTAGCACATCAGACATAGGCTCGAAAATACACGTATCCTTATTCACCCATTCCTAATCAGTAGTAACTGTGATAAGAAGACAGTGATAAAGACAATAATAATGGTTTTGTGCCCAGTTAGTGTGGTGTTTGTGAATTTAGTGCACTTTCGAGGATATTTCCTCCCCTTTTTCTGAAGTGAGTCGAAAATACGATTCAGGCGTAAACAGATATAATAAAGTATCAATATTTGTAAAGTATTTTTATAAGTAAAGTATCGATATTTGTATCGATATATTTCTTGTGATGTTATCGAATATTGAAAGGAAAATATTGATATCGAAAGAAAAATATCAAAAAGAAGAACAAAAAATATAAAAAATTGACTGAAATACCCCATTACAACTGTTATAATTTCAGTTGTAGTTTCGATATTTGTTCGTGTAAATTCAAAACCCCCTAACCTTTGTCAATAATCTTAACTTGTCACAAGTACTCTGTGGTCAATAGGGTAAGTTGGGGTATCTGGGCCATGGGTCGTTTTGGCGCCCTGAAGTTTGAATTTTTAAAAATTTCAATGTTGGTACCACTGGCAGACAATGGGAAGTGTCTAGAACAACGACCATTTTTGAAGCTCAGTTGCAGTAAGTCTGTTGTGGAGGGCTGTTTCTCGCTCGTCAATGTCACGGTGAGTACAACGTGTTGAACCATGCTTCTTAGTTCAACTCAAAACCTTCAAATCATATTATTTTTCATTTGTTTACTATTTGCTGTAGCTTTAGGGACCTCATTGAAGTAAAATAGCTCGTGAAACTCAAATGATTCTGTTCTACTAAGTAAGGGGTGGGGTGGTCCTGTTACCCCCAAAAGAAGTCTTGGGGGGGGGGGGGGTATCTGGACCATATGTCTGGGGTAACTGGGCCAGCCTGTGGTCCATTTACCCCGAGTATGGTCCAGCTTTATAAAACCACACATGTCTTTTCTTTTTCCTGTGATTCTTTTTCTAAGACTGATACAGTAGGTCCTATTAGGTTCGTAATTACCTGGGTAGGTACCTACGCGTTCTTTATTCAACGAGATTTAGTTCAGTTAGGTATTCCGAGTTCAATTTTACTGTGATTCATCCCTCAGAGTAAGGGTAATTTAGAGGTTGTAATATAATTAGAATTTAAAGTGCAATTATTAGGCACTTAAAAAAAACGAGACTGTTACCATGTATTCTTGTTGATATACTATTATTTTTGATTCCTAGCAATTCTACCAGTTAGTGTTCTTGAAGGTGATTGTGTTAAACTACTGTTGAAAGCCTACCAAAAGTTGCTAAAAGTAAACAACACTATAAATATGAAATAAAGGAGGATTTTAAAAGTTTTTTGTACATTTCTTCACCCACCGCTCCACACACTTTTGTACTACAGTAGTTACAACGCCCGTTTTCGGAAGCCTTTGAATAGAAAAAAAAAATTCCATACAGTTTCAACATCTGCATAAGTACGTGAGTTGGCCAAAATATCCCACTTCCGAATACGGGTGCGCAGCGTGGGAAACTGATAGCGCGGTCCAGTTGCCCCATTCAACAGGGGTAACTGGGCCATCACGCCTTTAAAAAAAATATGTGACAACAAAAAATATTAAATACGAGAAATTTTATTTTTTGATGCTGCAGTGTTGAAGGGCATCACATACTGAATGTGTGCAACACGTTTCTTTTTTTCTCTTCAAATTCTTATAATTTATATCTACGCCTGAAGTCTGATTTTCTCGTTTTTCTCAAAAGAAGGTGGCCCAGATACCCCAACTGACATTATAGTCTCTCATACTATATCAAATTGGTCTAGAGGTTCAACCCTTTAGGAAGAACCCATGCACTTACAAATTGGTAGCAGCGGTGGGATTTATTTCTTCCCTCTGCCATTGATGGGTGAGTGGCTTGCTGGGGTCTATGGTGCACATCTCTCAGAACGGTTTACGGTTAAGTAACCTCCTAAGGAAAAAAGTTAATGAGAATTAACCTCTGTTGTGAGCTATAGAAACAGGAGGAGATTTCGCTTTATTGAAGTAGGTCTTTACAGCAGTGGCGTCAGGTGAGAATATTCGTCAGGCAAACAGCAAGAGGAATAAAAAATAATGAAAAACGCAGCAAATTATCACACAAAGGTTCATTATTTTTCTGTATAGATCAAGCGCCAGCAAAGAACACAGCTTTGCCATAGTCGCTACCTACCATGTTTTTGCTTCAAAATCGAGTTTATTTAAATGAAATAAACAATTCACACTCCGTTCGAAGAAATAAAGAATTGGCTTAGTATCCATGGCTCATTTTCCAATTTTCTCTGCTTTCAAGGCCACGAAACAGCTCCTCGATTGTCTGCCTTGGCTGATGCTGTTATAGTGGGGGGTATAGCAATACTAGACCCCGCACTGACCCCCGCCAACCGGCTGATCGTCGCCTGTTATCCAAAACCGTCTCACAAAATTCTTTTTTTTGAACTGTTTGCCTGCATAGCTAGTTCGCGTATCATCCGCGGTCCTTCTCTGATATGTTGCGCGCTAGTATCCTAGGCAAAATTCGTACTTATTCCATTCTCCTATTTCATCAAACTTTCTTGAATATGATAAAGTCCCAAAATTTAATGAAAATTTTCCAAAATCGGCTAAATATTATGTATTTAGAAAAAATTGAAATATAGGAGAATCTCAAAAAAATTAATTTATTCATTTTGCATATTTTTAGTAAGGCAAACAGTGTTTGCTGTTTGCCTGGAGGAGACGCCACTGCTTTACAGAACACCAAGTAATTTCTCTTGTATTCCTTGACAGAACACCAAGTTACACCAGGGGGGGGCGCTTGTAGCCAGGTGGCTTGTCTTTCTACCTCAAACTTGATAATTCAGTTTTTTTCACATATTTTTTTTTTGGTTTTCATTGTGACCAGCTGTCTGCCTACAAGCCCCCCTTGATCACATTCTGAGGGTGTTCTGTAAAGGAATACAAGAGAAATAACTTGGTGTTCTGTAAGGAGGCCGCTCTGTTTTACCATTGACATGTCTTTCTCCTGTTTCTATAGCTCACAAACAAGGCTATTTCACTTTTTTTTTAACCTAATTTTTGCAATACAGGGGGGAATTTCAGAGTTCTTCAGAAAAACACACCAAAAATCACATAATTGATGACGCTATATTTAAATAGAATGATAAAGGCACATCACATCTGGGATATAGATGAATTTTCACACAAGGGTTCATAGTGTTTGATAGAGGACTCGACCCGTGACGGGTAGATAACAGTCAATTTGAAACATAAATTGGATGATAACTAATATTATGGAACATATAGAGTTGCCAGGAGGTGGTTCCGCAATTACAAGTGTCTATTTACTAAGAATTGATGAAGGTTCATCACGGCCAGTTTCACCAGCGCGTCATCACGAGTCATCAAACCTCTGATCCGTGAATTGTCTACGGCAGTCACTGGAGATGATCTTCACGTGGTCCTCCAAACTGTGATCACTCTGTTCACATGAGGACTTCACTGTGGCAAGTGAGTAGATATGTGCTTCTTCAGCACATGACGCCGGGCTCTGTAATCACAGGCGTAGAGTTTCTACACAGTGTGGGTTTTCACGTGTCTTTTCAAAAGTCCTGAATGAGAGGTTCTGTAATCACAGCTATCACAGGCGTAGGGTTTCCCCACAGTATGAGTTTTCATGTGTCTTGTCAAATGTCCAGAATGAGACGATCTGTAATCACAGCTATCACAGGCGAAGGGCTTTCCTCCATGGACAGAGTTCCTGTGCTTTTTCAGATCTTGAAGATGAGCGGATTGAAAATCACATTCATCACAGGCGAGGGTCTTTTCCGTAGAGTGAATAGACATGTGCCTCCTCAGCACATCAAGCCGTGAAGCTCTGTAATTACAGTTATTACAAGCGTAGGGCTTATCAACACTGTGGGTATTCATGTGCCTTATCAAATGTTGTTGTCGTGAAGCTCTGTAATCGCAGATTTGACAGGCAAATGCTTTATCTACATCGTGAATCCGCATGTGTCTTTTTATACGTAGTGCCGTCGAGGCTCTGTAATCACAGCTATCACAGGCATAGGGCTTATCTACAATGTGGATAGTCATGTGACTTTTCAACTGTTCTAGCCGTGAGGCTCTGTATTCACAGCTCTCACAGGCATAGGGCTTATCTGCAGTATGGACAGTCATGTGCCTTCTCAACTGACCTAGCCGCGAAGCTCTGTAATCACAGAGGCCACAAGCGTAGGGTTTCTCCCCAGTGTGTGTCTGCTTGTGCTTCTTCAACAATTCGGGATACGAGGCTCGGTAATCACAGATATCACAGGCATAGGGCTTACCTTCAATGTGGGTACTCTTGTGCCTTTTCAACTTTTCTAACTGCGAGGCTCTGAAATCACAAATATCACAAGCGTAGGGTTTCTCTCCTGTGTGAATCCGCTTGTGCTTTTTCAGCTTTTGTAGGTGCGTGGCTCTGTAATCGCAGAATTCACAGGCATGAGGCTTATCCACATTGTGAGTACGCATGTGCCTTTTCAACTGTTCCAACTGCGAGGCTCTGTAATCACAGCTATCACAAACGAAAGTCCTCTGGTTTTCCAACTCACTCGAAGGTCCTGCCTCAGAACTCTGCACTCCAATAGATCCCAGCAATACGTCACCTCCATCACTGTGTGAGCCATCAGTTGACTCGAGCTCCTGTTTGATCATCGGATACCCCGCAACTTCATCTTCGACTCTCTCGCCGTTTCCAACCTCCTCATCGTCGAGTTCATCCCCGCTCAGCGCCTCTTGTTTGATCGCCACGAATTCAAACATCACCTGATCTTCAGTCGCCTCCTCTTCTTCCATCTGCTCTTCTTTCGCCACAATTTCGTCTCCCATCACTTCACTAAACACCTCTTTTGTTCAGCGTGAAATTTTCAGACGTTAACATTCACGTAAATAAACAATACAGAGTGAAACGTTTATGAAAAGAACACACGAAAGATCACAATTGATAACATGCAATCTTCTTCTTCTTCCACTTCTCCTATTGATGTCTTGGTCGCAGTTTTGCGGACGCAATTAATTTCTTCGATGGATGGTCATTGTAAATCGGAATGATTTCAATAAAGTTAAACAAATTGAACACAGAAGATGAAAATAATTTCAGAGTTTTATCATTGCATAAGCTCACAATTGGCACTTCTATCCCCTCCGTTTCCAAAAAATCAAATCTCAGCCAGCTTGAATTGAAACGTCTGTCACTTGAATTTATCCAATCTAAATACCATAACTTCACTAGACGGGTCTATACTAATGGGTCCAAACTTGAAAATGGCAACACTTCAGCAGCATATTACTGTGAGACTCTTAGGGTGGCTTCTGGATCAAGGCTCAACAACAATTGCAGCATTTACCACGCAGAGCTCACAGCTTTCCTACTAGCACTCCAACATGTTTTAGACACCAACTCTTCAGCCAATGTCATTGTACTTGCCGACTCCCAATCAGCCTTACAAGCTCTGAAAGCACTCCAATTGGGTGACAACCCTCCTTCCATTTTCCAGCAGATCCTGAAAACAGCAGCTGAAATCAAGAGCAGTAGGGATGTACTCATATGCTTCCAGTGGATCCCCAGCCACTGCTGCTTGTTTGGAAACGACAGAGCTGACTCAGTTGCCAAGGACTTGGCTATCAATGGGGAGAGCTTGGTCCACAACAATCTACCCTATAGTGGTTCTCAAAAAGGAAAAAGTTAACAACTGGCGCCAACAACATGAAGAGTGGACCATTGACCGTGGCCATTGGACAAAAAACATCGCCCCAGACCCAACCAAGACCCCCTGGTATTGTGACATAAAAGAATCACAAAAATTTTCCAATACCATGAACAGAGTAATCCTTGGACATGGGAATACTCCTCTATTTAAATTTACAGTTGATGCCAATGCATCCTCACCATTCTGTAATGATTGCAATGCAATTTCAGACATCATTCATTTATTAAATAATTGTACTGTAAGCCGCCGCTTTTACTTGACTTGACAAATGGGATGCCAGTATTGAGGACAAGTCTCAACGCTGTCACCAATTTGTAAGCCTACTTGTCTAGGTAATATTGACAAATGAATTTAGTCACCCAGCCCAAGTAGCAACTGAGTAGGTTCCTGAAGGGAAACTACTTTGTGTTTGACTGTGAAATGGGGGAGTCAAGAAAAGACCGAAACAACTTAATTTTACGTTAAATTTAGGATAATAAATTGTAATTACCTGTGAAGTATGGTAGCTCTTCGAAGGTGTTGACTCCTGGGTTGTTGAATAATAAAAGTAATGCTGTTAAACCTGAAGGGTGTTTTGTTTTACCTCGGACCTCCAAGTGTGTCCTGTGCCAGAAGGGCGTGTCCTTCGTTTCCTCTGTGTCCCTTGTGTCTTTTGTGTCTAAGACACAAGTAACCCAAACGACCACGAGGTTGTGTTCTTTTACGAAAATGTGTCCTAAGGACACGACCTGATGGGTCTAAAACGCAATAAAGAAAATATGAAATTGAATTGTTTTATTCTACCCATAATCACTGATGCTGATCTGATGCAGGGTGAACTCAAAGATAACGACAGAAATGGAGTAAAATACCAGGTAAGAATGTGTATTAAAAGAGATGTAGTATGATATGGTTGGTTCGAAAGGTACAAGCCTGAAGGGCACAATTACAAGTTAAAACAAAATTGATATTGAAAATGACCATAAAATAGTCAGAAAACAGATATTCCTTGCAAACAATACATTCAACGTTCTTTCTCGATACAATTTCAATGCCGTGTCTTCACCGTGTTCTCCGTGTTTTATCAGTATAGTTCCTGTCCTACTCTTATCAGTTTTACAAAGCTCAAATCTTTACCAAATTCTCTGATTGCAATGAGGAATTTCACCATGTCGGAATTTCCTATTTTTGACCCCAAAATTGGATTCAGCACCTCTAAAAACCTCCTAAGGCAAACTTTCAGCCCGAACTTCCCAATTTACGAATAAACAAAACAGTGTAGAAAATACGAATGTTTAAAAAAACCGGGAAAATGACGTCATGCTGGAATAGTTCATTTAAGGCCGCTTGAAGCGCTGAGATCGAGGAATCCATAGTCCCGAGATGCAAAATTTCATGAAACACTAAAGTTCAAAATCGAAAAACTGAAGAAAAAAATAGAAAAAGCAAGATGGGGAAAATTAGGTTTCCTCTGTTTTTGTTTGATCACTTTTCTTTCAGAAAACACGATTTTGTCGTCCCAATGGGCAACACTGGGAGGAGACGGCGATCCGAACAGCCCAATCAGCGAGCGTTCCCGCTGCACGTCTGTTTTCCCGGTTAGTTTAGAAATTAAAAATTTTGACTGTCTCCCAAAAATAACAGGAGACTTATTTTCCGAAATCAGCCCGATTTTCATCTATCCCACACCATTAACTATTCAGGAAAAATGCAAACAGAAATCGGTGAAATTCCTCATTTACGTCTATACTGTTTGTTTTTCACCTGCCTAATTATTTTGGCCAAAATGAATTAGGATAATTTGTCTGTGCACTCACGTGTTGGGCCCGTAGGTAACCTCGACAATCTGCAGTTGAGAAGAGAGATCCTCCAGTCGGTGTCTTCGTGGATATCCGAGTGGAAGATGAGGGATACGACTCTAGTTTAGTTCAGGGGGTTTTCTACTCTCGCGCTGACTATTTCGAGGAGGGGGACGGGGAATGAGGTTCAGCCGGGACTTACTACTCAAGCCTGCAGGGAACTTTCGGCCAGAACGTACTCGTTAAGTGTTGGGGACGGTGTGATGGCTGCCGCAGGCTGCTGGAATCTCGAGTGTTTTCCCCTCCTTTCGTCACGTGATCCACGGCCTTCCTGACCATTCAGGCTGCCATTCTGGTTCGGCTGAAGCTTTGGCTGCTGCGGTGGACATAGGTGTGTTGTTCCACCCCCGGCTTTCATGGTTGAAGTAGGGACGAACGCCTTGGGTGGTATTCGGCGTCCTCATCGTAGGGGGGCGGACCACGCCCCCGTAGAGCTGGCCCAGACTACCCCTCCACAGGTGGCTCTGTGGGGGCGGCATCTTGGGGTTCAGGAAGGGGGGTGTTGATCTACCCCAGCCCCGTCACCTTGGTGTTGACAGTGAGCAGGGGCTCACAAGTCAATCAACAAAATTGTTTTGACCCGAAAAGTAGAACAATGAAAACAAGGAAATCGAACTATTCAAGAAACCTAGCAAACTGAAAAACGCAAAAACCCTGTGCAAATTTTTGAATAGTGATGAAGGATATTGGAAGTGATAAATATCTTTTCAACTGATACTATTCTGTGGCAGACAAAATTTGGTATTTCCCCTGAATACTTTAATCTGATATATTTCTACCAGTCTACTTTATCGATAATATTGTCTACTACTGTCGTTCTGCTAGTCAAAGTATCGATAATATCGTCAAGAACGAATTGATACCTTCCGAGGCAAAAGTATCGATATTTCGATATATTCGTGGTATTGAGCCGTCCCTTCTCCCAACCCCTGACATTAATTTATTTGGTAATACATTCATAATTAATGGCTTTTCAAATTAGTTTAACTTTATTGAAATCATACCGATTTACAATGACCATCCATCGAAGAAATTAATTGTGTCCCGCAATACTGCGACCAAGACATTAACAGAGGAAGTGGAAGAAGAAGAAGATTGCATGTTATCAATTGTGATCTAGTTATTTCTTTTCATCAACGTTTCACTCTGTATTGTTTATTTACGTGAATGTTAACGTCTGAAAATTTCACGCTGAACAAAAGAGGTGTTTAGTGAAGTGATGGGAGACGAAATTGTGGTGAAAGAAGAGCAGATGGAAGAAGAGGAGGCGACTGAAGATCAGGGGACGTTTGAATTTGTGGCGATCAAACAAGAGGCGCTGAGCGGGGATGAACTCGTCGATGAGGAGGTTGGAAACGGCGAGAGAGTCGAAGATGAAGTTGCGGGGTATCCGATGATCAAACAGGAGCTCGAGTCAACTGACGGCTCACACAGTGATGGAGGTGACGTATTGCTGGGGTCTATTGGACTGCAGAAGTCCGAGGCAGGACCTTCGAGTGAGTTGGAAAACCAGAATTTTGTTTGTGACAGCTGTGATTACAGAGCTTCACGGTTGGATCAGTTCCAAAGGCACGTGAGTACCCACAGTTTAGATAAGCCCTATGATAAGCCCTATGCCTGTGATAGCTGTGATTTCAGAACCTCTAATCGTCAAGGGCTGAACAAGCACAAGCAGACTCACACTGGGGAGAAACCCTACGCCTGTGATAGCTGTGATTTCAGAACCTCTAATCGTCAAGGGCTGAACAAGCACAAGCAGACTCACACTGGGGAGAAACCCTACGCCTGTGATAGCTGTGATTTCAGAACCTCTAATCGTCAAGGGCTGAACAAGCACAAGCAGACTCACACTGGGGAGAAACCCTACGCCTGTGATAGCTGTGATTTCAGAACCTCTAATCGTCAAGGGCTGAAGGCACACAAGAAGACTCACACTGGGGAAAAACCCTATGCTTGTAATTGCTGTGATTATAGAACATCCCGGCGTGATGGGCTGAGGAGGCACATGTCTATTCACTCTAAGGAAAAACCACTCGCCTGTGATGATTGTGATTTTCAATCGGTTCGTCCAAGAGATCTGAAGAAGCACAGGATCTCTGTTCATGGGGAGAAACCCTACGCCTGTGATAGCTGCGACTACCGAGCTTCGTTTCTACAACTTTTGAAAAAGCACATGAGTACTCACACTGGCGTAAGACCCTATGCTTGTGATATCTGTGAGTACAAAGCCTGGCATCGTGATGGGTTGACAAAGCACAAGCGGAATCATTCTGCGGAGAGACCCTATGCCTGTGATCGCTGTGATTACAGAGCATCCAGGAGTCATACCCTGATGAAGCACAAGCAGACTCACACTGGAGAGAAACCCTACGCCTGTGATAGCTGTGATTACAGAGCTTCACAGCCAGAACATCTGAAAAATCACATGAGTACCCACACTGGGGAGAGACCTTACGCCTGTGATATTTGTGATTATAGAGCCCCTAAGCCTTATTTACTGAAGGTACACAAGCAGACTCACACTGGGGAGAAACCCTACGGTTGTGTTAGCTGCGATTACAGAGCCTCCCGGCGTCATTCACTGAAGAAGCACATGTTGACTCACACTGGAGAGAAACCTTACGCTTGTGATATCTGCGATTACAGAACATCAGGGCGAGGACATTTGAAAGACCACATGATGACCCACACTGGTGAAAAACCCTATGCTTGTGATAGTTGTGATTACAAGGCCACGAAGTTAGGGGATTTAAGGGTTCACGTAAGAACACACACTGGAGAGAAACCCTATGCTTGTGAAAGCTGTGATTACAGAGCTTCACGGCTACAACATTTGAAAAAGCACATGAGTACCCACACTGGAGAGAAACCCTATGCCTGCGATAGCTGTGATTACAGAGCCTCGCATCGTCAAGTGCTGAAGATACACAAGCAGACTCACACTGGGGACAAACCCTACGCTTGTGATATCTGTGATTACAGAGCTTCCCGGCTTGATTCATTGAAGGATCACAAGCAGACTCACACTGGGGAGAAACCCTACGCCTGTGATAGCTGTGATCACAGAGCCTCGACGCTAGGACGTTTAAAAAGACACATAAAGACTCACGCTTTAGATAAGCCCTATGCCTGTGAAAGCTGTGATTACAGAGCTTCACGGCTAGAACATTTGAAAAGGCACATGAGTACCCACAGATAGCTGTGATCATCGAGCCTCCCAGCGTGGAGTGCTGACATAGCACATCTTTACTCACTGATGGTGATTACAGAGCCTTGTTATCACAGCTTGAAGAATCACTTGAAGATCTTTTCCTGTGACTGTGGATCAGAGGTTTGTCACCACCTGGATGGCATCAAATCCAAGAAGTGAAATCGTGATAGCCTCGCTGAATCGGTGACAACGCGCTGATGAAACTGCCTCTAAATGATTAGTGAATTGACACTAGTGGTTGTGGAACCACCTTGTGGCATTTTTACGTTTGTTCCATAATATGGATGTTGTCCTATTAATGTTCCTAGTAGATTGTTATCTACTCGTTACAGGTCAAGCCCTTTATCATACACTATTAGTGACGATTCGATGTACCTTTCATTGGGATATTTAACATCGAAATAATATCCGAAGACAGTATGAATATCAATAAAATATCAGAAGAAAAATATCGATACCACTAATATTGATAGAATATCGAAACAAAAATATTGATGTGACATTGTCACTGAATTTAAAAAAAAATTTCATCAATATACTGATGTGAGCCCCCGCTCACATAATTACCTCTCCAGTAGCCAGGGGATGGGTCCGTTCAATGACCCCCTTCGGCCCGGCTCGTAGGTGACGTCAAGCTCCACCAATCAGAGGACGCCACATGCCATCTCGTGCGACCCTCCCCCCTCTGGCCAAAGAAGCAGCCAACGGCTTCTCCCCTACCACCACCTCCGTCCCCGCCAACGCCATCCAGCAGGGCGGAGGGGGGAGAAGACGGATCCTCGGGCCAGGCCCAAGCGACGCTACTCCCCTCCCAACCTTTGTCAAGTTAACTTCCACCGAGAGCTCCGTGCCCGTGAGCCATTCAACCGCCCCTATTTTCCCCAAGCCACCACGCTGTAAGACCTTGGACATCAGCGTCGCCACGATATCTTCTTACTGCTGCTTCATCGAAAGGTTACCTATGGGCCCCAATGTGTGTGCACAAAACTATACATACTATTTTTACATTGGCCAATCCATAGGAGTGACGTGTAGTCATAAGAGCAAACACTTTAAAAGACTGTAGATCCATTTCGCCACAATCTAAAACTTTGAACATTGAATACTTAGCAAATTTCGTAGCTTCACTGATTGATTATTCTGATATTCTGACCTCGCATTGATACCTGAAACACAACAAGGAATTATTGAATGTATAGTCAATTTCTTACTTGTTTTAAAACCATCATACTTACCTCGTTTTGCCTTCAGCTAATCGCCACGATTTTGAAGTGGAATTTTGTTCCTATTTTTATTTAATAAAAGTGCCATATATCGTTATTCGCTTACCTTTTCTTTGAGTATACCTGGTTTTCAGACAAATAGAAAGAGGAACGTGCATCGCCACACCTCAAGGTTTCGATACATCCCTTCAGGTCCAACAACGTCAGCCCATAAGGCAGGGACACACTAGTGTACCCATTTATATTTTGCCCTTCAGGCTTTTACTTTTCAGCACTCGAATCACCACGAGACGCTCGAGATCGCCACGCATTTTCATCACAAGGTAATTACCCTAAATTTCATTCTGTGTTTTCGTGTTAACCTTCTGTCCGGACCGTTGTCCCTCGTTGCAATGAGGACCCCCGTCCATGGGACACCGACTCGCTTTTTTCATGGTTGTTATTGAAATATGACAGGATTTCGTTGTACATACCTCAAACTAACATAAAACATCTTTATTGCAACGTCTTTCTTCGTGTATTACATCAAATGAATTGGTTTTTATCACAATTTATCAATATAAAAAATAAGATTACACATTATTTTTATTTTTCACTTCCTGGATTTCATCCAGCTTAGGTATCACATCATTTTGACTACTCAGATAAAAAATTCAGTCTCAATTCACGCTCAAAATGACGTGTTCTACGTAAAATTGGAGGAAACATTCCAATTCAAAACCTCTAGAATCATTGGGAGTCTACTACGTAGGTACCAAGAACATAAAAACTAGGAATAAAAAGTTTCATTCCTTTATTAAAGAATAAAACATAAAAAAAGGACACTTACCTGACCTTCCGCAGTTCCTGACAGGAGGGTACTGAGGATATGAGCCCACACAGTGGAAAGGGGTAGGCTCAGGGTGGGGAAAAGCCCCTAGCACCCGTCCCAGGGACGTGGGTCCGGACAGAAGGTTAACCTCGTTGACGAGCTCAATCATCCAAACGCCCCATTTAACTTCAGTGGCCACAGTCAAATCAAAGCGGGGGGCCAAACGCTTACACTGATATTGATAGAATATTGAAAGAAAAATATTGATTTTACTGATATCGAATAAGTTATTGCATCTTTTTTTCAACCCTTGAGCAGTCGCGTGTGCGGCTATTTGGCCGCATTTTTGAAAAAAATAGGCTGGTTTTTCTATATTCATACTATACCGCGCAATAGCCGATGTGTACCTTCAAGTTGCTGTTCAAGAAGCTAGACTGCGCTAGGCTCACACTTCAAGACGCGCGTAGGGTAGTACCTCAGTTCAGTACCAAAGTTGAAGTCGTCCATCAACCTCGTTTTTGCGGCCACGTTCCTAATATTTTCTTTTGTGAAAAGTGTTGTGGTATGTGCACCATTTTCTAGTAAAGAACAAGTCATTTTTGTTTATAATGCATCTGAAATACGAGAGAAAATCAAGAGGCAAATATTGGCAGGAAATATTGGCTGTTTCATACAATGTGTGCCATAGGTATGAAAGAAGAACTTTCTAAATTTTGATGATATTCTAGTTGACTTTGTGGAATTTGTTGAGTAATAAATTTATCGTTTAACTGAAAATTGGTTTCTTATGTGTACCCTGCGTATCATTTATATAAAGAATAAATGCGTATACGCGTTACACAACTGAAATTCGACTAAGTTACGAAGTGCGGCCAGTTTGCCGCCACGCGCTCAGTTTTGTGTTTTTAAAACACGCGACTGCTCGAGGGTTAAAATCAATATCAGTGATACATTGAGCCAGATGAGTGCAGAGCTCATTGGTAGACTGCTACCAAGCCAGCAACGGGTCTTGGAAAGGGTGCAACACAATTCCCAATGGCTCACAGTGTTACCCTCAACTGCTGACAGCCTGGATTTGTCACCAGCACAATTCCCTGGCCCTACTCTATGGGCACACCCCTCTCGAGCTTCCTGACAAGTGTGATGGTTGTGGGGCACATTTGGATCTGAGCCACGCGCTCAACTGCAAGAAGGGAGGCCTCGTAAAAAGGGTCACGATGAAGTTAGGGACGAGTGTGCCAAACTGGCAGGTCTTGCGTGGGGTGGTGCTACATCGGAACCAGTGATGCAAGAGTCCAACGAGAGAAGCCCGATGTTAGTGGCCGATATCAAAGTCCAAGGGGTTTGGGAAGTGCGAAGCCAGCGTTTTTCGACACACAAATTATTAATGCTGGCGCTGCCTCGTACCTTTCCCAAACGTGGGAATCCACAGCACAGACAGCCGCTGGACAAAATCACGCCAAGTATGACGGAGCAGCTGAACATCTTCGACGATTGTTTACACCTCTCATCTGTTCCTGTGACAGCGCCCTTCATCGTGAATATGAAGCGTTCTTGAAGAGGCTGGCTTCCACACCGGTAGAAAAATGGAGCAGGCCCTACTCCCACGTGTTAGGGTGGGCGAAGGTCCGGACCCAGGTGTCGATAATCAGAGCCGTGTCCCTTCGACTGAGGGGCATGAGGAAGACTATCTGATCCCTGGGTCTGGAGGACGGTGCAGCAGTACTCCAGATAGAAGAGTGAAGAAAAACCAAGAAACAACGATCGAAATTCCGTCTCGATCCACCAATGGGTTTTTCAGACTGCATGAAAAGCGCGTCACAAAATTGAAAAAAATAAATTTGGTTTCTCTCTTTAAAGAAAAATATTGATAGAATATTGGGGGAAAAATACTGATTTCACGGATATCGAATATGTTTTTTCATCTTTTTTTTATGAATATCAGTGATTACCATAAATTATCGAAAGAAGAATATTGATTTCAAATATCGAATATGTTTTTGCATCGTTTTTTATCGATCAGGAGAAATTGATGAATTACAGTGGAAAGGAATATATCGTCGTGGAATCAGCAACACCACCGAGCTCGTTTTTCACAACTTTTCAGGAGAGAGAAAAAACCCGATTTTTTACCCAATTAGGCCTTGATGGACTAAAAAATCGGTTTTTTCTCTCCTTAAAAGTTGTGAAAAACGAGCTCGGTGGTGTTGCTGATTCCACAATGATATCACAACCGATAATTTTTTTCTTTGATATCAATATTTTCCTTTCCATATTCGATAATATCTCACTATGAACCCTTGTGTGAAAATTCATCTGTGCCTTGATCATACTATTTCAATACAGCGTCATCAAGTATATGAATATAGGTGTGTTTTTCTCAAGAACCCTGAAGTTCCCCGCTGTATCGCTAATATTTGAGTAAGTCTTGGATCACCCTCCATGGGGCTAGGATCAACCCACTAGGTTGAGTTGGTTTTGAGAATAGCTACAACCTATCGGATCATCATTACAGTCAGGTTATGGACACAAAGAAGTTATGAGCCCCCTTAACTTGGCAGTCTCTTTTTTTCTTAAGCTATTGAAATAAATTAGTGAGTTTGAATGATGTAATGGACTAAGGAATAGCTTCGCCCTTCAGGCACCAACACCCAGGTGTGACCGGAGAGTTCCGCCCCTCCGAATCACGGTTAGGACTACCCCATCTTCCTCCACTAAACGCCCACGAGCAAGGTCCGCAGGGTCGCCGCCGATGACCGCACCAGCAGCCGAGGAGTTGCCTCCACCGCCACCAGTCGCGCCACCAGCAGCGCCCCCACTCCGCGCGCATGCGCGCCCTCGCCACTCGACCCCCTCCAGAATCGAGGCACCTCCCTGACGTCGCTCCCCTACCTCATTCCTTGAGAGACTTTGGTTGCGCCGAGAGTGAAAGCCTGCCGAGACTGGGGCCCCCCATCCAGCCACTGTCCACCTCCTGGTTTCAACGACTCCGACTGCCTTCGACCGCCCCCGACTTCTTCAACACTCAAGACTGCAAGACGACGACAGCACCTACCCTCCACGGACTATTACAACTGGTAGGAGTGACTTTTCCTTCAGTATATAAAATAGGGATAGTGATTTTTCTTTCAAAGATTGCGAAGCAGGCGCTTAGAATACCTGAAAATAGATAGAGACTGAGAATGGCCCTTTCCTAAATTCCCCCGTAATTTTAAGCATTATTTTCATTGTCCATAAATTGATATTTTCCTTGTATTTTGTGATTGACGAAATTACCTCGTGGTGTCCACCTTCAGTGCCCACCTTTGGTGACCACCTTCAGTGACCACCACGATACTTGCTCTAGTAAGACTAAGTTCCTAAAAGTCGACTAACTAGGTAGGAGTAATACCTACAGAATTCTATTTTGTTGATTGATACTTTTCGTAAATACATTTCACGTACGGAAGTACTCATACCTTTTCTTTGACTACTCCCACTGACCAGGTACACAACACAGTAAAGTAAATTCATGCTATTAACTTCATTTTATTTTGCAAACATAAACAGTAACGTAACTTCATTTGCTAGTAAATTCTTTTATTTAAATCATAACTTTCTAACTTAGTCTCCTGACTAAGTCCTACTACTTCAGTAGGTGGTGGCAGTACTACTCCCGAGAAGACACACAGACAGCTACGGTAAGTAAGATCCGCATTCAGCTAAAGTAAATAATATCACAAGACTTGGTTAGGAATTACTTTTAACTTCCTAACGTGCTCCCTTCCGAGGGTTCCCTATCAGAAAAAGGGGTTACAATTTGGTGCCAGCGGTACGGATCAGAATTATAACACGTCTCGACTGCTCTAAAATCAGTAGCTACCAAAATTTTGCAAATTTCAATTAATAAATTCATTTGTCTTGTGCGGATCTTGGCTGTCTCTCTCTGTAAATTCAGTAAATTCATTTTTTTGTAACAAAAGTGTTGTTGTGTCAGTGAGTTGTCTAAAGAAGTTCCCTTGGAACAAAAAGTACTTAGAATAAGTTGGATGTGAATGTGCATGTTATTGACATAAGGGTGCCAAACACACACATTTTACACATTTTACACGATTTTGACTCATTGCATATATTTTCTTTGTGCTGTACGGGATAGTACAGGTACCCTTCGCAAAGATTTGACTCGTAAATTTCAGTTGCGGACTGTGACCACCCCGGTGGAAGTTTGCCCACCGTGGTCGTTATTTTGCTTAAGGTGGTCATATTTTGTGCCCACCCTGGTCTGAATTTTGGACCACCATCCATCTGCTGTGGTCATATTTTGCCCACCCTTGCAGGATTTTTCAGGTTTTTGAATTCCTAGAAATTTAGAGCGGCAGGAACCCTCCTGCGCATATAACAAAATTTCCTTGCATACGGTAGATAGTTTGGAAAGCCACACCCAGTTCGTAACTTGAAGCAAATATTTTCCCAAAGAAAGGTAGAATCACGTCCATTTTGTTGAGAATTTTTGTGCGAATAATTCCTCAGGTAACGACTCCCGACCTCAGGTCACGAACCTTTTTGACCGTATTTGACCTCATCAAGACAAGGGTAGTTGAACCCTTGGGAAATCCCGATTCCGATTCCGACCCTTTTCAGCCCTCAGCTGTTGACCTTTTTTTTTATACCTCTTTAACCGTGAAGGAAAGGGAAATAACCTCCAGTTTTTTTTTTGTCCCATCCCTTTTTGCAAATCCCCTTAGTAACAAACAAGAAGTGGCTCTAGGACCCTTGGATAGCGGTTTTATCGTGTGGTACTTACCTTTTATTGCATATTTATTGATTTCTTGTGTGTATAGCTTTAAATTTTGCTATTTGAATCATATTTTGCGATATATTTGGTTGACCACCATTGACCACCTTGTTTCTTTGTGGTACTGCCTAAGACCACCCGTGACCACCGTTATCAGAAAATTGAAGAGATTTTTGCCCACCTTGGTTGACCACCATAGTCCATTTTGCCCACCTTGTTTGCCCACCCCACGTTGTATTGTTTACAAATCCCTAGTATCAACATTAACTTTTTGATATTGAAGTCCGTAGACGTTGACCCCCAATCTTAACTTTTGAATTGTTTGGTGGTCATAGTCCACCTTGTCCACCTCTTGCCCACCTTCGTAACTTTTGCTCACCATATTTGTCCACCTTGTCTGACCACCCTCAAGGGACCGTGTCCTTAAGACCTGTCCAGGCCAATTTTATTTTTGCCTGACCACCATAGACTACCCTTGACCACCTTCCCCTAATTAAATATAGAATTTTGAATACAATTTAATTAAAGCACTACAAATTGGTGAAGGCAAAGAGCTTACCTATCGGTGGTAGTTTTAAGTTCTTTCAACCATATTCCCAATACAATTTCAAATTGCCCACCCCCACTCTTGTCGGCCTACAATCGATTTCGCGGTGCGACAGAAACATTCGAGTGTTCGTGTGTGTGAAGTGCAATTTTGAACGCGTATTTGGAATCGAAACCCTCAGTTTCATTCCCTTTTTGAATTTTATTTTTTTTCACTTTATGGAAGGACGGAAATCCTTTGATTTCAAAATGATGTCGGATGCTGATCGTGCCCTTGATGCTGTCGCGAAGGCCATGAATCGCCTCGAGCTGGCGCTCAGCGATAAACCAACTGAGCCCTTAGCCGAGCAGATTCCGCGGTCTGTGCTTATGGAAATCGACCCCTGGGATCCTGATGAAATTGAAGCCGTGTCCATCGGAACATATTTTGACATTTTCGACGGAATCACGAAGGACCTGGCCGATAACCTACGAGTGCAGCTACTACGGATCAAGCTCAGAGGAACTGCCAAGACCTTCCTGCTCGACAATGGACATCTGCTTGAAGGAGACAAGCCCTACCAAGGACTACGACGTGCCTTACTTCGTTGGTACGGACGTGACGACCCCGAGAAAGCTGCCGAGCGGCTTTGGACAATCCAAAAATCAGCGGGCGAAACTTTTCGACAATTCGCCGAACGCGTTCAACATACAGCGACGCAAGCTTCGCGTGCGGACGGAATGCTCATGGATGCCACCCAGAAGCGGACATGGATAGCAGCGCGGTCTGTTAAGGCCTTTTTGAAGGGTCTTCCTGGAACGTATGCGGGATACTTTGTCAACAATCCTCCAGCTTCTCTGGAAGAAGCCATGAAGAAGGCGGAACAATTAGAGGATGCTCTAGAACCTCGCAGTTCCGACCCTTGGAATGTTGCCCGTATCCAAGTGCAAGACAAACGCTGTTTCCGATGTCAAGAACTCGGACACATTGCATCCGGATGTCCCAACATCCCGAGACCTCCTAGTCCTCCGCCAATACGCCGAAAAGCTATGGGAATGCCACACAAACCTTGCCTGTTTTGCGGAAGCATGACGCATTTTCCCGCGAGCTGTTTGAAAAATCCGAAGAACTACCCCTGCGAATTTTGCGGACTCTACGGACACAAGGATTCGGAGTGTCGCGTGAAGACCCGCCAATACTCGAACGAGCCAATGTGTGATTACTGCGGATACTATGGTCATCTTGAGGCAGAGTGCCCTCAGAAAACCGAATCCTACTTACAACACGAAGCCAGTAAACGACCAGAACCCCGAAAGGTGTTAGCCCTCACGAGTACCTCGCATGAGCCGAACCCTCATCAGGCGGTCGCCCTTAGGACAGAACCGAAGAACGTTGAGACCCCTTCGACCTCTACTCCAATAGTAGAAGAGCCCGACGTCTGCCTACCAGCTGTTGACTCGCCGTTCAAGCAAACGATGCGGATCAAAGTCAACTTAAGTGGACACGACAGAGTGCTGATCGTCGACACCGGTGCCCAGATCTCCGTTCTGACGCATCCTGTTCCTGGTGTACCCATCGTGCCTACTCGGATTCAAGCTTGGGGAGCTGACGGCCAACCGATGCCTTTCCTAGGACAACAACGCCTAGAGGTTACAATTGGTCCTATCAAGTTGACGCATGCCTTTCGGATTTTTGCACGAGACCACTCAGGATTGGACTTACTTGGGTTAGACCTGCTTCGGAGAATTCCCGCGTCTATCCACCTGGATAGCTGCGAAGTTAGGATGATACACCCCAAGACCGGCCAATCCATAGTGATCAGCGATGTTATCACTGGATATCTCTCGCCTGCCAGACCTGTACCCATGCCGGATATCGCACAACCAATGCGCCCTCGCATTGCGCTCGTCGGTGGACTGCACGCCTTCGATTCTTCTCACCTCTCGAGACCTGTGAACGAAGAGGAACCCGTAACCGATGATTGTCCCATACTCGACTCGTCAGAAGAGTTCCCGATTGAGGACCTGGATGATCCAGTTCCCGATCTGCTTTCGGTGCTGAACCAACAGCTCCAGCACCTACCAACAGAGGACGCCAATTACGTCACCCGTATTCTCAGTGAATACAAGAACTTGTTTCAGCGGCCTGACGCTCAGGGATGCTCAATGCAAGTGGTGCATCGCATCGAAACAGGTTCTCATCCACCCATTTACAAGAAGCCGTACACCGTGCCTCACGCTCTACGAACCATCGTTGAAGAGCAGCTCAACCAGATGCTGGAAGCAGAGGTGATCGAACATTCCACCAGCCCCTGGGGAGCGCCGGTAGTATTGGTGAAGAAAAAGACGCCACCCGGACAGAGCCAAAAGTATAGGTTCTGTACTGATTTCCGGGCACTCAACCACGCAACGAAGAGCGACGCCTACCCTTTGCCGAACCTGACAGAGACACTCGAGTCTCTCGGAGGTAGCCGCTTCTTCACGACTCTAGATCTCACGGCAGGTTATCACCAGATAGCAATTGCACCAGAGGACCGCGAGAAGACGTCTTTCACGACGCTGGGCCGGACGTTCCAATACCGCAAGATGGCCTTTGGACTCAAAAATGCGCCAGCAACTTTCCAACGACTGATGAACTGCGTCCTGGAGGGACTTGTGGGATCATCTTGTCTCGTATACCTCGACGATATCGTTGTTTTCGGGCCAGATGTGGAAACCCACATGGTGCGGTTAAGACAAGTCCTGGAAAGATTGAACCACGCCGCGCTGAAGCTTAACCTTGCGAAGTGCACGTTTTTGAGCACGCAGGTTAACTACTTGGGACACATTGTGTCTGAAGAAGGTCTGCAGATGGAACCGTCAAAGATCGACTGTGTTCAGAAGTATCCAGTACCCACGGACGCCACGCAGGTACGAGCCTTTCTAGGTCTCGCTGGCTTTTATAGGCGGTTTGTAAGCAGGTTCTCAGAGATCACTGCTCCGCTAACCCAGCTCCTGCGTAAGGACGAGCCCTTTGTATGGACCGATGAACATCAGAAGGCCTTCGACCAGCTGAAGACGATCCTCCATACCAGCCCCGTCCTCGCCTATCCAGATTTTGAAATGCCGTTCATACTCTCAACCGACGCCTCAGGCATAGCCTTAGGAGCTGTGCTCAGCCAAGAACATAATGGCCCATTGCCTACGCGAGTCGCAAGTTAAATTCCGCGGAGTCGCGATACTCGACGACTGAACGGGAGCTCCTGGCGGTAGTGTGGGCGGTCTCCCATTTTCAGCCATATTTACTAGGTCGACGTTTCCGGTTGGAGACCGACCATCGCGCCTTGACCGCCGCAATGAATCTGCGAGATCCAACGCACCGGATCAGCCGCTGGATCCTCCGTTTGTCGGAATACGATTTCGATCCTGTTTACCGACCCGGAAGCCAGCTGAAGAACGTTGACGCCCTGAGCAGAGTCATCATTGCGAGCATAAACACATTTCAGCTGACGAGAGAAATGCTCATCTCCTCGCAGCAAGTCGACCCCTGGATTCTGGAAGTCCAGAAGAACCCAGCAAGATGGTCTGCCCGTTTGGAGAATGGAGTTTGGATGGCCTCCAAGGTCGTAGATACCGGAGAATTATTGGTCCCCTTGATTCCCGGCTCCCTTCGCCATCAAATTCTGCAGGTCTGCCACGACAGTCCATGGGCAGGACATCCCGGCATAGACACAACAGACGCGACTGTCAGGAAATACGGAGTCTGGCCAAAATTGACGTCGTACGTCAGAGACTACGTCAGATCCTGCGCCGTCTGCCAACGACGAAAGACACCGAATCGGCTGGACCCGCCGATCCAACAGCCAGAACTTCCATCGCATCCTGGAGAGATAGTGGGGATAGACCACGTTGGACCTCTCGCGACGACCAACGGTGTGAAATACTTGCTTACGGTCATCGACCACTTCAGCAAATACGCCGAGGCTTATGTCGTGCCAAACACAACAGCCCAGGTGGTGGTCAACGTCCTGACGAAGCAGTATTTCCCCACGCATGGAGTTCCGGAGAAACTGATTTCGGATCGTGGGACTGCTTTCACAGCCGCAGTAACTCAAGAACTATGCGCCGCTTGGGGGATTAAGAAGGTACAGACAACCGCGTACCACCCCCAAAGCAACGGAATATGTGAGCGCTTTCACAGAACCTTGGCCGACATCATTGCCAAGCTGTCACCCAAGACCAACCTGTGGCAAGAAGTACTGCCGATGGCCTTGGCCGTCTATCGCAGTGCCCCACATGGAAGCACAGGATATTCACCCAATATGTTGCACTTGGGAAGGGAAATCCGCCTGCCTGTTGCCGCCGCCTTGGATCTGGACTCTCCGTCTAGTCACGACAGAACGTTTGTACACGTTAAGAGAGCCCAGAAAGCAGCAGCAAAAGCCATACGGAAAGCCTGGATGAAGCGATCCCGAATCGCAAATGCACGTCGAACGCCTCGTTACTTCAGCGTGAACGACAGGGTATACCTGCGCCAGATGGTGCCGCCTCCCGGAGTATCGTCCAAATTCTGGAGCCCTTGGGTTGGACCCATGAGGATTGTGAAACGTCTCTCAGAAGTGACATACGAGGTAGCAGATCCCACGGACCGCTGCCAGGTAGTACACCTGGGACGTCTCAAACCCGCATTTGAAAGAGGAGTTCCCGACGATGCCTGCGTCACCCCACCTGTTGCACCCATGGCCGACCAGCGACCGGAACCCGTACCCTGCAACCTGGAGATTGACGATCTCATCCACGACGATGAAGACACGTATCCTGTAGCCCGGTTTGTTGAAGTCCAACAACCCAGAAAATCCCCAGAACCCGAAGACCCAGTGAAAGAGAGTCCTCCTGCTGAAGTGCTGCCTGAAGAAGAATCCCAGAAGACTGCTGTGGTTGCACATCGCCAGCTGCGCCGGCTTCCCAAAAAGGATTACCAGCAACTGCACTCTGGACGACCCTCGAAGCACCCGAAACCTGAAACAAAAGAAAGATTAAATAAGAAAGTAAAATTTCAAATGTAAATAGTAACCACTTAAAAAAAAAAAAAAAAACCTATTCATGATATTTTATGTGTAATTCATACTGAACGCGCGCGCGAACGATCGTGGGCCGACATTTCCCCTGTTCCATTTTAATAGCACCGTGTCTGTCGAAAAGAGTTGGTCAAGTCGTTGAGGTTCGCTATATCTAGGCCCTTTACCATCTTAGGCCCAGTCCCAGTCGAGTCAGTCAAACCACATAACACGTTACACTTGGCAACCCAGTAGTAAATAACAAGCACACCTGTAGAAAGTAGCTAACAATGTCAGAATGTAGAAATGGAAAGTAGTGTAGAAAGTGTAGAAAGTAATGCCAGTGCTATAATAGGAAGGTGCGTGTGTTTTACAGACGGGGTGCAGTAATGTCGAAAGACTTGCGAGCCATGATAAAGGATGTGGAGAGGAGATTGGACGAGGAGGAGAGTCGTGACAGGAGCCCTGATGCAGAACCACCAGTGGAACCCCAGTTACCACCCCCTAGAGCGTTACCACCTAGAACTAGAACCCGACCGAAAGACCTCGATAAGGAATGGACCGTCTTGGAAACCGGTGCAGAGATGATGTACGGTGCAGCAAACGAAAACGAGTTGGAGGAAGGCTGGCACAGACATGCTAGCGCTATGCGAGTCCTGCAGGAGAACATAAGAGGAACGCAGCCCCGCGAGAACCCCAGAGTCGATGCGGCAGAGATCGCGAGAGCCGTGGCCCAGCAACTACAGCAACCCCAGGTCAACATACCCACGTCGGCGGACATTGCTAGAGAAGTGGTGGCCCTCATGAACGAGCAGTTGCCGCCCACCCAAGATCCCCAACAGTGGGCTGACAGGATTGCTGAGTTGATCGTCCAGAAGCAATCACCCGCCTACTCACCGATCCACGACTCAGGAGCAATAGCCCGAGCCATCTTGATCGAGCTGCGACAACATGTCAGTTGGCAACTACATGATGCCGAACAGGATGCCAGCGCTCCAGCAACGTCTCACGAAAACCTAGCTGCCAGCGCCCCAACCACGTCTCATGAACACCTAGCTGCCAGTGCCCCCTCGACGTCGCGTGAAAGCTTACCCGCCAGTGTTTCGTCAATGCCTCGTGAAGAGCTTGTCGCCACTGCGCCCACCACGTCCAGGAGTGAGCTGCCCCAAGCCGAAGGAACCGTGTACGATTCTCAGTCTGAGGAGGAGGATAGACCAGTGGCCGAGCGACGCTGCATTGCCTGCGGAAGGACCAGGGACCACAACTCGCGCCTTTGGTGTGAGGCCTGTCGAGCCTTCCTGCGAAGAGCCAAGAAAGCTGCCATTGATGGACGACCCATAACCTGTAAGGACCCTCGCCATCGTCAGAACCCTGACAACGCTACGTGTAGAGGCTGCCGCGCCAAGCACCTCCAAACCCTGGAAGCCGCAACCACCCAACCCACAGACGGAAGATGCGCCGCTGAGGACATCGGCTTTCAAAGGGGGGGGGGAGTGTGACCGGAGAGTTCCGCCCCTCCGAATCACGGTTAGGACTACCCCATCTTCCTCCACTAAACGCCCACGAGCAAGGTCCGCAGGGTCGCCGCCGATGACCGCACCAGCAGCCGAGGAGTTGCCTCCACCGCCACCAGTCGCGCCACCAGCAGCGCCCCCACTCCGCGCGCATGCGCGCCCTCGCCACTCGACCCCCTCCAGAATCGAGGCACCTCCCTGACGTCGCTCCCCTACCTCATTCCTTGAGAGACTTTGGTTGCGCCGAGAGTGAAAGCCTGCCGAGACTGGGGCCCCCCATCCAGCCACTGTCCACCTCCTGGTTTCAACGACTTCGACCGCCTCCGACTTCTTCAATACTCAAGACTGCAAGACGACGACAGCACCTACCCTCCACGGACTATTACAACTGGTAGGAGTGACTTTTCTTTCTGTATATAAAATAGGGATAGTGATTTTTCTTTCAAAGATTGCGAAGCAGGCGCTTAGAATACCTGAAAATAGATAGAGACTGAGAATGGCCCTTTCCTAAATTCCCCCGTAATTTTAAGCATTATTTTCATTGTCCATAAATTGATATTTTCCTTGTATTTTGTGATTGACGAAATTACCTCGTGGTGTCCACCTTCAGTGCCCACCTTTGGTGACCACCTTCAGTGACCACCACGATACTTTCTCTAGTAAGACTAAGTTCCTAAAAGTCGACTAACTAGGTAGGAGTAATACCTACAGATTTCTATTTTTGTTGATTGATACTTTTCGTAAATACATTTCACGTACGGAAGTACTTATACCTTTTCTTTGACTACTCCCACTGACCAGGTACACAACACAGTAAAGTAAATTCATGCTATTAACTTCATTTTATTTTGCAAACATAAACAGTAACGTAACTTCATTTGCTAGTAAATTCTTTTATTTAAATCATAACTTTCTAACTTAGTCTCCTGACTAAGTCCTACTACTTCAGTAGGTGGTGGCAGTACTACTCCCGAGAAGACACACAGACAGCTACGGTAAGTAAGATCCGCATTCAGCTAAAGTAAATAATATCACAAGACTTGGTTAGGAATTACTTTTAACTTCCTAACGTGCTCCCTTCCGAGGGTTCCCTATTAGAAAAAGGGGTTACACAGGCATAACACAACCAACGTCCATGGTTTTCACCATCGAGCCCTGTCTTTTCCACATAAAGCGACCTCCAGGACAAATCAATGCCATCACCGGCAACCAGGACCAACTCGAGCACCACCATCGGGGCTGCCCTGTCGCTCATCCAAGATGGCCGATGGCGGTTAAATAGTGTTGCCACCACCACTGGTGAGCAGTCAGTCTCAAAAAGTGCCCTCGAGCCTAGCTAGAGAATCATCCCCGCCAAGTGTAAAGTGGAAGTGTAGTGTGTGACTCGTCTGAGCTCATCAGGAACAGTCTAAATTCCTGTCTGCCAGTCAGCGTCTCTTGGAATTTGAATTGCCTCGGCGCAAACTCCAAGAACTTTGCCGCCCCACCTCCAGTACCACCAACAGTCCATCCCTGGTATGCCGAACAGACGTCCAAAACAAGACGAGATTGCCTCGCTTCCCGGCACCCCCACCCCCATCTACAAGCCTTAGACCAAAGAGGCCCTGCTCGCAACCCGCTGAGAGCCCTGTGAGCCCCATTCCCTCCAGTTCTGTAAGCGCTTACAATCAAAATCTGGCAACATTCCCTTCTAATAAAAGTCCTGTTAAGATATGAGTATATAGTAAACCAAAGAAAAACTTGGAAGAGTAAAAGTTAAGAATAACGCTTGTGACGATCCTACTTTTTTATAAGGGACAATCCAATAATTGGATGGAACAATTTGTTGGAGCTACGCCTTTAGGGATATCCGATTCATAGAGATATGAATCGATATTCTCTTGAGGCCGGCTGATTAATCTAATCACTGGTTTGAAGGGGTAGGGTCGTCACACCCTCCTCTGTCTCATATATGGGCAATTAGGTGTATTTCTCATTTTTTGTACAGATGGAAATTCAACCTATATTGTTACACGCTAGATAAGTAAAACAAACTATTGTATTTACTTAAGAAAAGAGTCAATTAAGCTAAGTCAAGTAATACTAGCAGGGAGAAAATGCTGCATCAAATGCAGAACTGCAGGTTTTGTACCTAAAGTTGAAATTTTCAAGGATTTTTGAAATTCGTTAGTGCGGCAGTCTAGGGAATTGAAAAGCTGAAAGTTTGCCGCTGGGATCGTCCAAATTGAACAATAATTTCTAGAGAAAAACAGGAAAATCGTAACTGAATAAACCGTTTTTCCCATTTTTCTCTGCAATTACTGTTCAATTTTGACGCACAGTATGTTCTGCGCAGAATTGTTTCCAAACCAAAGATTCTGGTTGTTTTGTCAATTAACGAGACTGAGTCAATAAACTTTCTGTGAACAAATGACAAGAGTTTGTTACAAATTTTACCGAAGATTGTCGAAGTTTGTCCGTAATGCGTAAAATGTCCAATTTTTCATAACGATACACTCAGCTCCAAAAGTCGACATCGGCAAAGATTAGTCCCGCCCTCTCAATTGGCACCAGCCAATAGCATCTAATTACGCACCTATGTGAACCAAGTTTTACACACCTCTACTTCCTTAGCAACCAGTAATCAAATTCGTTTTAGCTTCTGTAACCCCTTTTATCACTAAGGGAACCCTCGGGAGGGAGCAGAAGAATCTAAGTCAGAATCTAATAAAGAAACTTCAAGGAATGCTATTACGAGGGTCATCCAGAAAGTAAGGTTACAAGGGCTCCTGAGGTTGGGGGAAATTTTCTTTTTCAAAGTTGGTGCACCTACTGTGAAGGGGAGTTCGTAACGGTCAGTTTGCTTCGCCCCACGTTTATTTCGGCCGTTTTTTTTAGTTACAGTAAAAGTTTCCAATGGAGAGGTCATCTCGCGCTCCCGTCCGTGCGAGATCCGAGCGGTCATTCGTTTTTTGACTTTGCAGAATAATACCGCGGCTAACATCCATCGCAAACTTCGACGAGCTTGCGATGGTGGTGGATTTCTGTTTTAACGCCGGCACTGTTTAAACAGAAATCCACCACCACCACCATCGCAAGCTTGTCGAAGTTTATGGTGGTGATGTGATGAGTCGACAACATGTCACAAAATGGGTCAGGTTGTTTAGAGAGGGCTGTACTGAGAGTCACGACGAGCAAAGGAGTGGGAGGCCATCAGTGATTTCTGAGGAACTTGTGCAAAAAGTTGAAGAACAAGTGCGAAATGACCGCCGTGTGACACTTGACGACCTTCACGAAAAATTTCCTGATATTTCTCGAAGTCTCCTTGGGGATATTGTTTCGGAAAAACTTGGTTACAAGAAGTTGTGTGCGAGATGGGTAGCTACCCAGAATGCTCACACCGGAGCACTGTCAAAATTGTGTGACTGCGGCTCGTGAATTTTTGGATCGTTTTGCACAGGAGGGAGAAGCTTTTTTGGACTCTATTGTGACAGGGGATGAGACGTGGGTGTGTCACTACACCCCAGAAACCAAAAGACAATCACTTCAGTGGCGTCATTCTGCCTCCCCTCCCACCAAAAAGTTCAAAACGACCCATTCAGCCGGAAAAGTCTTGGCATCTGTTTTCTGGGACCGTAAGGGGGTCCTTCTAGTGGATTTCATGCCTAAAGGGACTACCATTAACGCAGTAGCTTATTGCAATACCTTAAAAAAACTGAGAAGAGCCATCCAGAACCGCAGAAGGGGAAGGCTGACCAAGGGAGTGAGTCTCCTGCACGACAACGCCAGGCCTCACACCGCACGTGTTTCACAGGAGCTGCTGACTTCGTTTGGATGGGACATTTTCACCCATCCACCCTATTCACCCGACTTGGCACCTTCAGATTACCATCTCTTCACTAAACTGAAGGAGTTTTTGGGAGGGAAACGATTTTCCAATGATCAGGAGGTCGAGGAAGCTGTGGAGAAGTGGCTGAAAGAGGTGGCGGCGGAGGTCTACAACACAGGCATACAAAAGCTGGACTACAGAAATGTCTCGATCTTGACGGCGATTACGTTGAAAAATAGTTCACTATATTTGTGAAGTATCCTGTGAATTTCTTTCAAATACAAAAATTTCTCGATTTTACTCAGGTGTTGTAACCTTACTTTCTGGATGACCCTCGTATTATTATGTGCGGATCCAACTTACCTTAGCTGTCTGAATGTACCCTGGAAGTGTAGAGCTGCCACCACCTACTTATGAAGTAGGAACTAGTTATGAACTAGTTGAAGATAAGTTGAATAATAAAATGAAGTTAAGTTACTGCAAGTGAAGTTACGTTAAGTTGGCTGGTATGAAAAAGAAAGTGAATTTACTGTAAGCAAACTATTGAATGACTTTACTTTAGTGTTGTACCTGGTCAAGGGAGAAGTCAGAAAACGTATAAGTACTTCCGTACGTGAAATGTATTCAAAATAAACAGGTGATACCAATTGAGTACTTGTATAGCAATTGTCCTACTATTCTCATGACTACTCTGGTAACTTAGTAAGGTTTGTTGTCTTGGAGAATTTAGTGGTGGGCACTGAAGGTGGACACCTATGGTGGATGCCAATGTGAACGCCACTTGAAATATCAAAATTATGCACAAATACAACTTATTATTATTAATCTTTTATAAAGAAATAGAAAACTTAATTAACTAGGAAAATGGATTATCAGTCTTTGAGCTATTGGCAGGTTCCTACGCGCCTGTATGCCTACTACGGATGGTTTATCTCTATTTACACTTGAGGAAGAATTATTATACAAAAGAGAAGAATGTTCAGTCCTACCAGTTGATAGAGTTCGTGGTTGGGTAGGTGCTGTCTTGAAGTCTGGCAGTTCGAAGAGTTGAAGTCGGGTCTGAGCCGGGTGGATTCAAGGGGTGGACGCAGGTTGATCGGGGGGCCCCAGTCTCAGCAGGCTTGTACTCTCCACAACAAGGTGTGTCTCTTAAAGGTCTCACTCCTAAATGAACTCAAGGGCACGCTGCAGAGGGGGTCTTCGATTTGGGAGGGGCAGAACGGCGATCACGCGCATGCGCAAGTGGTGGGGGAGCCATAGGTGGTGCGGCTGGTGGTAACACTGGTAACTCAGCTGAGGTCGATGGCAGCACTGCAGGTGGTGAACCGGCGGAAGAGGGCGCGCACGTTTAAATGCGTTGCTGGATTGGCGTACCGTGATCCGAAGGGGCGAAATCCTTCGGTCACACTTCGTAATCAGAAGCGTTTACTTCGTTCAAGTAAACTTCACTATGAAGTAAGTAGTGACAATGGCAAAGCCATGTTCTTAGCAGACGAATGATCTATAAAAAAAAAATAAACCTTTGTGTAATAATTTGTTGCGTTCTACCCTTTGACCCCACATCCCAATTCTGGATCCGCCCCTGATATTACCATTAGTCAACTTAATGCAGCCCAAATCCCAACCATGAATATCTAAATGTAGACTTTTGAGAATTTGACAATATTATTCCAAAATAGGAAGAAAGGCCATTTTTTGTATAAAACACTTTATTGTTTAATTCATGACCTCTACAATCGTTTGAATTAAGTTGTTTTTCTGGAAAGTTAGTCGCGTTGAAGGCAGTGTGATCACTTGTCGCAGAGGTTTGTGAGGCTCTGGAGAACAAGGATTTGGCAGCCATCTTTTTGTATGGTCTGATGAAGGCGATTGATGTAGTGCTGCACGATCACCTACTGGCGAAGCTTTCTAATTATGGTTTTGGTAGTGCAGCCATGTCTTTCTTTGACGCGTACCTAAAAGGATGGACTCAAACGGTGAGTTATAATGGATCCGCTTCAACACCGGCACTGATAACATATGGCTCTGTAATCACCATGTTCACATGTGGGCTTCTAGTGAGTGAGTAGAGATGTGCTACTTCAGCACTTCACGCCCGGAGGCTCGATAATCACAGCTATCTGTGGAGATTCATGTGTCTTTTCATGAGGCCTAGCCGTGAAGCTCTGTAATCACAGCATTCACAGGCATAGGGCTTAACTAAAGTGTGAGTCTTTATGTGCTTTTTTAAACGTCCTAGCCTCAAGGCTCTGAAATCACAGCTGCCACAGGCAAAGGGTTTCTCCCCAGTGTGAATCTGCTTGTGATCCTTCAATGAATCAGACCGGGAAGTTCTGTAATCGCAGCTATCACAAGCATAGGGTTTCTCCCCAGTGTGAGTCAGCTTGTGAGCCTTCAATGTATTAAGCCGGGATGTTCTGTAATCACAGCTATCACAGGCATAGCGTTTCTCTCCAGTGTGTGTTCTTCTGTGAACTCTCAAATCCCCTAACTTCGTGGTCCTGTAATCACAACTATCACAAGCGTGGCGTTTATCCTCAGAGTGAGTCAACATGTGCTTCTTCAGCGCATTACGCCGGATGGCTCTGTAATCACAGCTGTTACAGCCGTAGGGTTTCTCCCCAGTGTGAGCCTGCTTGTGTTCGTTCAGTGTATAAAGCTTTAAGGCTCTGTAATCACACATGTCACAGGCGTAGGATTTATCCCCATGAACAGAGATCCTGTGCTCCTTCAGATCTTTTACACCAACCGGTTTAAAATCACAATCATTACAGGCGAAGGATTTTCCGCTAGCGTGAAGAGACATGTGCCTCCTCAGCCCATCACGCCGGGATGTTCTATAATCACAGCTATCACAGGCGTAGGGTTTCTCCCCGGTGTGAATCTTCTTGTGTGCCCTCAGTAAATAAAGGTTACTGCCTCTGTAATCACAGCTATCACAGGCGTAGGGTTTCTCCCGAGTGTGAGTCTGCTTGTGCTTGTTCAGCCCTTGACGATTAGAGGTTCTGAAATCACAGCTATCACAGGCGTAGGGCTTATCATAGGGCTTATCTAAACTGTGGGTACTCACGTGCCTTTTGAACTGATCCAACCGTGAAGCTCTGTAATCACAGCTGTCACACACATAAGTCTCGTTTTCCAACTCACTCGAAGGTCCTGCCTCGGACCTCTGCACTCCAATAGACCCCAGCAGTACGTCACCTCCATCACTGTGTGAGCCATCAGTTGACTCGAGCTCCTGTTTGATCATCGGATACCCCGCAATTTCATCTTCGACTCTCTCGCCGTTTCCAACCTCCTCATAGACGTGTTCATCCCCGCTCAGCGCCTCTTGTTTGATCGCCACAAATTCAAACATCACCTGATCTTCAGTCGCCTCCTCTTCTTCCATCAGCTCTTCTTTCACCACAATTTCGTCCACCATCAGCTCTTCTTTCACCACAATTTCGTCCACCATCAGCTCTTCTTTCACCACAATTTCGTCCACCATCAGCTCTTCTTTCACCACAATTTCGTCCACCATCAGCTCTTCTTTCACCACAATTTCGTCCACCATTACTACAAAACACCTCTTTCTTCAGCTTGAAATTTCAGACGTCAACAGTCATACAAACTAACAACACAGGGTTAAACGTGGTCGTGAAGAAAGTCCTACCTGATAAGATAGGCATGGCAACGATATATCGATGTATGAAATATATCGATAGATTACGGTTGATATATCGATATATTCATAGCGATATGAACCGATATTATCGGTCAATATCGATATATTTACCGATAATATCGCGACTTTTTTTTCAACAAGTAAAAATATTTATTAACATGTATGGTTAATTAAGAATTTTATTAACCTAATATTTCCAACCCCAAAAACCCTGTGCTTCTGACATAATGTTCTAAAACCTCGACATTCTCAAAATTTTCAGTTTTCAAACTATGAATTCCGATGATTCATGCCACAGAGTACTGGAGATTCATACCAAGTATAACTTTTTAAGGTTACGATATGTCGAGTACATCGATATATTTCTTCCAAAATCATGTTAGTAACGTTTTAATTCAATCACCTACTTATTTCGATAAGCTTTTCCAAGTAGATCTTCCGATTTGTCGATAAATGTCTTCCTAAATGATATTTGTATTCTTTAAAACGATTAAATTCGCCTACCTACCTCAGCAAGTTTTTCCAAGTAGATCTTCCGATACATCGAAATATCGATATATTTTCTCCGGTATATCAAAGATATCGATATCTCATTTGATCAGTATATCGATACATTTCGTTCAATATCAACCGTCTTCTTCTACTTTCCAGTTAAATGTTCTGGCCCTAGCCATGCCGGACACAAAAAGCTCCTTGGTTGGATGGTGATATTGACATCTTGACTTTTGTCTCTAATGATGATTATAAAGCTGATGACGTCGAGAATGAAGAAATTTCTTACTTGGGAGGTCATTTCTATGGCATAGGGTTGAGTATCTTTATCTAAGTATCGATACTCTATCGTATCCGAGTATTGATATTCCAAGTATCGTTGGGCATGAGTATCGATATTTTAAAATATCGAGTATCGATACTTTAGTGTCACAAACTATCAATATTATCCAATTTTCTCAAGAAAAATAATTTTTTAAACAATTTTTATTCATTTTTTACTATCAAGAGTCCAAGCAGAGTGATTTTCTCCATGATATAAACGTTATTTAATGAGAAACACCCAAGCAAAAGTGCAGGTTGGAAAATCAACAAGTAAGGGTTTTGACGTAAGAGGAGGCGTAAGGCAAGGCAATGCGCTATCTGCTACCCTTTTCAACTTGGCACTCCACAAAGCTGTGAAGCAGGTGGAGAGTAGAGGGTCCCTCTTGTCAAGATCAAGCCAAATACTGGGATATGCAGATGACCTGGCAATTCTGGGCCCCACAGAGCAATTCATAAAGGAAGTTTTTGTTGAATTGGAGCAAGAGAGTAGAAAGCTGGGCCTATGTATCAACGAAGAGAAAACGAAGTATCTGGTCATATCGCCTTCAAAGAGGCCCTAAGCAGCCCATAACCTGAAAATCGGAACCTATGACTTTGAAGGTGTGGACGAATTCAAGTATCTAGGTGTTCTAATAAATAGTAGGAACTTGATTAGCCACGAAATAAGAAGTAGGATAATGGCAGCAAATAGAGCATACTTCAGTATGGCGAATATGTTCAAGTCCAAACTCTTGACCAGGAAAACAAAACTTTCATTGTATAAAGCACTGATACGTCCTATTGCCTGCTATGGAGCCAAAACCTGGGTGATGAGTAGCGCAGACGAAAACTCCCTCCGAGTATTTGAAAGAAGGGTCCTAAGGAAGATATTCGGGCCAGTTTATGACGGCGAGGGATGGAGGATTAGATAGAACCATGAACTAGATCAGTTGATCAATCATGAAGACATCGTGCGCTTCATAAAGTCCCAGAGGCTGCGCTGGCTAGGTCATCTATCCCGGATGGAAGAAGGAAGGATGCCGAAGAAGGTCTTCAAGGAAGAAGTGCATGGAACACGAAGACGCGGCAGACCAAGGAAGAGCTGGATCGATGATGTAACGGACGACAGCCGAATTATCAGTATGGACAATTGGAGTACAAAAGCTCTTGATAGGCCAGCTTGGAATAAGATAGCACGGGAGGCCAAAGCCCACATTGGGCTGTAGCGCTGATAAAATAATTAATAAATAAATATAGACGTTATTTGTGCAACCAAAGAGTAATGACCCAAAAGCCTCTCTACCTTCTTCATTTTTTAGCCATCTTGGTAAATTTGCCGCGAGAACTGTATCGATATTTAGAAATATTGGCTCTAAAGTATCGATATCCAATAATATCGGATAGTGCAGTATCGATACTAAAATATCGAGTATCGGTACGACAGTATCGATATTTTGAAATATCGAGTATCGATACCCATCCCTACTATGGCAGGCAGGCACTTTTATAATGATTTTGAGTTCACGTGTACCTACTGTTCGCAGATAGAAAGAATGCGGCTGGTCAATTTCCTGAAGGGTATACCTGCTAATATAGACGACTACCTGTTCCAAAATCTTAGGTAGCCTGTTGAGTCGGGCTGGGGAAAGGGAAGAGCCTCAGTAATCGTAATCCAGGCATCGAGCCACTCAATCCTTTCACTTCATCATCGGTTGGTAATCAACAACCCTCGGTCTCATTTTTCCTAGCTTGAATGGCAGGTAGAAGAAGAACTATGTTTTTGGGATTGTGATACACATGGACACCTCACCAAACCATCCGCATTCTTTCAATCTGCAAACAGTACTTAACTGGTATAGTGGTACAGTTGCGGCCAAAGACTATAGATCTGCGTGGTCCTTCCTGTAAACGAACTCCCTGAAGGGGCTTCACCGCATTGTTCACAAAGGAGAAGAAAAGGAAACCAAGCGTCGTTGCGCAATTTAACTATTTGAAATCCTAAAGGTGAAGTTTGTAGTTGCTTGGATAATTGCTGAAGGCGTTGTTCTGTGTAAATTGACCACTATTGAGGGAGTCAGGTGTTGCTCTGAATGAGAACTTCAACGAAATGCGATTCACTGTGTGTAATGAAATAGTACGAGCAATGGCATGAAACAATATGTACAAATTGCATGTAAAGACATGAATAAAACCTTTGAATACGATAATGAAGGCGGTGTTGCTTATTATAGTACCCTGATGTGTATGAATCTTGAACAACTTTAGAAAATATATGGTACAAATGTTGAGAATGACTGGTGTTGCTTGTTTATCACAACAATGGAAAATTGAGTTGCTTGAGGGCAATTCACAATGGTGTCTAGGAACTATCACTGAATCTGAATAAGTTTCGGTCTCAATCACCCCTATCAAACCTATTATTGGCCAATAATAATTAAGTTTGTGTACGCCATAAGCTTATCCGCATTCTTGAGGATGTTGGCTTGGATTTCAAAGATGTCAGGCTCATCAGAAACCTGTACTGGGGCCAAACGGCGCAGGTGCGGGTAGATGGAACACTCTCGGATCGGGTCAGTATTGCCAAGGGTGTAAGACAGGGTTGCACGTTGTCGCCGCTTTTGTTCAACATTTATTCCGAGCAGGTGTTCAAGGAGAGTCTGGATGACTGCGAGTTGGGCATCATCGTGAATGGTTTACCTGTGTCGAACTTGAGATACGCGGACGATACGGTGCTCCTCGCTCATTCTGAATTGGAATTACAGGCGCTTCTTGACAGGGTTTCCAATGCATGTGCAACTTATGGCCTAGCAATCAACATTCACAAAACCAAGGCGATGGTTATAACCAAACGTGGACGGCCCGTGGTTAATTTGATGGTACATGGTAAGCGAATAGAGCAGGTCGCTCTTTTCAGGTACCTGGGTCAGTTGGTGTCAGAGAATTGGTCGCTTGAGGGTGAGCTCAGATGTCGCATTGAGACAGCGCGTAGTGCATTCAATAATATGCGTAATTTGCTGTGCCTGCTGGGACCTCAACTTTCCGCTTCGTTGCCGTATCGTCAAATGTTATATTTGGTCGATTTTGCTTTATGGAGTGGAAACTTGGACGTTGAAAGCAGTAGACATCAACCGGCTGGAAGCGTTTGAAATGTGGTTGATTCGTCGTATGCTTAGAATCCCGTGGACTGCTCGGTTACGGAATGACTATATACTTGAGCAGAATTCCCTATCCCGTAAGCCACTGGGAACAATTAAGAAAAGGAAAGTAGCTTATTTGGGGCACATCATGAGAGGAGAAAAGTATGGCCTGTTGCACATTATCATGATGGGGAAAATAAGTGGCAGAAGGGGAGTTGGGCGAAGAAGGGTCTCGTGGCTCGCCAACATCAGGAGCTGGACAGGTATTGGCAGAGCAGCAGAATTATTTCACCTCGCTCAAGACAGAAAGAAGACGCCATAAGCACTGAAAGAAGACGCCATAAGCTGACGCTTTTCCTCCCTATTAGGTTCGAGTTCAGCTCCAAGTCCCACAGGTCCCATATGGTCTTTACTCTGGTAAGTGAGTAGACATTATGTGCTTCTTCAGTACATGACGCCGGGAGGCTCTGTAATCGCAACTATCACAAGAATAGGGTTTCTCCCCAGTGTGAATCTGCTTGTGGTCCTTCAGTATATCACGCCGTGCAGCTCTGTAATCACAGATATCACAAGCATAGGGTTTCTCCCCAGTGTGAGTCTGCTTGTGCTTCTTCAGGTCTTGACGATGGCAGGCTTTGTAATCACAGGTATCACAAGCATAAGGTCTCTCCCCAGTGTGGGTACTCATGTGCTTTTTCAAATGTTGTAACCATGAAGCTCTGTAATCGCAGCTATCACAAGCATAGGGTCTCTCCCCTGTGTGAATCAACTTATGGCCTTTCAAATGTACTAACCGCGAAGCTCTGTAATCGCAGATATCACAAGCGTAGGGCTTCTCTCCAGTGTGAGTCAACTTGTGCTCTTTCAAATTTACTAACTGCGAAGCTCTGTAATCACAGCTATCACAGGCATGGGGTTTCTCTCCAGTGTGAGTCTTCATGTGCGTTTTCAAATGTTGTAGCCTTGCAGCTCTGTAATCACAGCTGTCACAGGCATAAGGCTTATCACCAGTGTGAGTCCTCATGTGATCCCTCAAGTAACCTAACTTCGAGGCCCTGTAATCACAACTATAGCAAGCGTAGGGTTTCTCCCCAGTGTGGGTCTTCATGTGGTCTTTCAAATTTACTAACTGCGAGGCTCTGAAATCACAGCTATTACAGGCATAGGGTTTCTCGTCAGTGTGAATCAACTTGTGCTTCTTCAGCACTTGCTGCTGGGAAGCTCTGTAATCACAGATATCACAGGCGTAGGGTCTCTCCCCAGTGTGGGTCCTCATGTGGTCTTTCAAATGTCCTAGTCGTGCAGCTCTGTAATCACAGCCTATCACAAGCATAGGGTTTCTCCCCGGTATGAGTCTTCTTGTGTCTCTGCAGCGCATCACGACGCCAGGCCCTGTAATCACAGCTATCACAAGCAAAGGATCTCTCCCCAGTGTGAGTCCTCATGTGCATCTTTAAATGTCGTAGCCGTGCAGCTCTGTAATCACAGCTATCACAAGCATAGGGGTTTCTCCCCAGTGTGAGTCAACTTGTGGTCTGTCAAATGTGTTAACCGCGAGGATCTGTAATCGCAGATATCACAAGCAGTAGGGTTTTCCTCCAGTGTGAGTCAACTTGTGCTCTTTCAAATTTACTAAATGCGAAGCTCTGTAATCACAGATATCACAAGCATAGGGTTTCTCCCCAGTGTGGGTACTCATGTGTTTTTTCAAATTTTGTAGCCGTGAAGCTCTGTAATCACAGCTTTTACAAGCATAGGGCTTTTCCCCAGTGTGAATCTTTACGTGTTCCCTCAAGGACCCTAACTTCAACGCCCTGTAATCACAACTATCACAAGCATAGGGTTTCTCACCAGTGTGGGTCTTCATGTGGTCTTTCAAATTTTGTGACCATAAAGCTCTGTAATCGCAACTATCACAAGCGTAGGGTTTTTCCCCAGTGTGAATCAACTTGTGCTTCGTCAATAAACGACGCCCTGAGGCTTTGTAATCACAGATATCACAGGCGAAGGGTTTCTCTCCAGTGTGGGTCCTCATGTGGTCGTTCAAATGTCCTGGCCGTAAAGCTCTGTAATCACACTCATTACAAGCAAAGATTTTCTCCCCAGTGTGAATTTTTTTATGCTTCTGCAGCGCATCACGATGCCAGGCTCTGTAATCACATCTATTGCAAGCATAGGATCTCTCCCCAGTGTGAGTACTCATGTGCTTTTCAAAAGTTGTGGAAACGAAGCTCGGTAGTCACAGCTGTCACAGGCGTAGGGCTTCTCCCCTGTGTGAGTCTGCTTGTGCTTCTCCAGCACTTGTCGATCCGAGGCTCTGTAATCACAGCTGTCACAAACAAAATTCTGGTTTTCCAACTCACTCGAAGGTCCTGCCTCAGAACTCTGCACTCCAATAGACCCCAGCAATACGTCACCTCCGTCACTGTGTGAGCCATCAGTTGACTCGAGCTCCTGTTTGATCATCGGATACCCCGCAACTTCATCTTCGACTCTCTCGCCGTTTCCAACCTCCTCATCGACGAGTTCATCCCCGCTCAGCGCCTCTTGTTTGATCGCCACAAATTCAAACATCACCTGATCTTCAGTCGCCTCCTCTTCTTCCATCTGCTCTTGTTTAACTACAATTTCGTCTCCCATCACTTCACTACACACCTATTTCCACAGCGTGAAATTTCAGAAAGTCGCTCAAAATAACAATACAGTAACGTTGTTGAAACAAAAGGGGTCATAAATAGAAAGCCAACAACTGATAACATACAATCATATTCTTCTTCAACTTTCTAGTTAAATGTCTCAATTGCAGTCATGCCGAACACAAGAAATTTCTTGGTTGGGTGGTGTTATTGATCCCTTCAATGGGGTATTTTAGTCAATTTTTTTTTCAAAAGAGAAAGGCTCAGGAATAACGGTAATCGGGTCTGTTCGTCGAGAAAATGTTTTTAAAAAATCAGAGAAGCTAAGGAAAGTTGAAGATTTGAACGGTGTGACGTAGCTAGCCAATGGTGACGTAGCTAGCCAACTGTCTTTGAAAAAAGTATCCATGCACAGAGAAAGATGAAACCCTTGGAGGACCTCTTGGATACTACAAAATAGTACTCACACACGCGCCCGGCGTTGTCTGCGGCGTAGTCCTTGCCTAGTGTGTGTGCATTTATAGAGGCCCGCCTTTTTCAAACGTGTGATCTCTTTAATTAATTTTTCTACCACATGTTATAGTATCTGTGGTGAAGGCCTGAAGCCTTCCCACTTCCGCCTCCAGTAGGGGATGTGGTGGGGACTGGCCACACATCCCCAACTAGTATATAAGGGGGCCGGAGTGCCAAATAAAGCAGATTCGTCTCATACTTACTCGCCTTCTTATTTCTAGTTCTAAGACCTATTCCTATATTAAAACATGTCTTCTTAAATCAATGTCTCTGGCATCCATATTATTGCAGCCATTAAACTGGTAACCCCGACTGAGAAAGCGGTTCGCAACTGTACCGCCATTTTCTCACCGCAGCCATTCGCAGCATTCTACTTCACTGAACTCGCCATTCTGCTGCCATTTTTACTGCTCGATTATTTCACCATCAGCAGCCATTTCGCTGCCTCCATTTGCCATTGAGACTCGCCATTTGCCGCCGCTGGCTGCCCCGATTCGATTGACCGCTCGGCTCGACCCTTCATGCTAATCTGATAATCACCTGTCAGCTGTCAACTTGACAAGACCCCCCACTGCGAAGGTCACCCCGCTCCACCGGCGCTCCCCCGCTCTACTGTCTCCTGACGCTTCCGATTACGTCATCTTCCCTTCCTCGCCTCGCCTTCGACGAGACAGGGGCTTTCCCCTTCCAGGAATTCTTCGAGCCCTACCGCGAACAATTCGGCGATAGGACACATATATAAGAAAAAATTCGACTGATTAATCACTCCACTGCTCACCGGGAACGAGATCACTACCTTCAATCAAGAATCGCTCTACGTGGTCAAGATATCTCCCTCTGGCTTCTCCAATCTTCGGAGGACATCTTCCTCCGCTGGACATTTTTTCGAACCTCCATCGGAAGTTCCCGCCGCGGTCGAGATTTTCTCCCGCCGATCATCGTTGGCCATTTTTTGAAAGACACCTTTCGCCGGACATCTTCGAACCTCCTCGAACATTTCCTAGGAAATTAATAGAGGAGTATAATCGTCTCAATTGGAGGTTCCCGCTGCAGTCGGAACTTCTCCCGCTTCTTCCTTCGTTGGATTATTTTTCGCCGGACATCTTAACCTTCGCAGACCACCTTCCTGCTTCCAACGGACGTCCCTCCATGGTCAATTTCTGCCGTTTAATGTTGATCGAGAACAACGTCCCCTGCGCTTCGCCATTTCATCCTCCTCGAACATTTCTTAGAAATTATTAGAGGAGTATAAACGTCACCATTGCTACTCGTTCACGCCAAGCACCGCGGCCCCCGCCGGCCCAAACGATCATCATGGCCTCGCCAACAAAGCTACCGCAGTATGACCCTTCTCTTCCTTCTGTCTGGATAGCTCAAGTCCGTCTAGCTTGCGCCAGCAAAGGTCTCACGACGGAACCAGATCAATTTTGCAGGGCTTTCCTCGCTTTGGACACGAAGACGGCCGAGCTCGTCGCGGATATCAACGCTTCCTCCAACACCGCATTCACGACCCTCTGCGACAGACTCCTTGCTACGCACAGCCCCGGGATGGTTCCGACCTTGCCTCCATTTTGGCATCAACCTCCCTTGATGGTTCTACTGCCTCAGCTCACGCACGTCTACTCCGCAGAAAGCTCCCCGCCGACACTCCTTCGTCCATCTTGTGATCAATCTTTCTCCGAGCACTCCCTCCGGACATATGCCTCAGCGTCGCCGTCTCCGATGATTCCTGACATTGACAAGCTAGCCGCCATCGCGGATCGTCTTCTGCCATTTCGAGACACTTCCTCCACTGCCTCTGCTGCACAGCAGCCCGGCTCCCCCTCGTCCGACTCTCACCGAGACTCCGAGGATGATGAAACCTTCATATCTAGTACTACTAGACGAACACGCACCTTCAAGGCTGCATCACGGATGCCTCCATCAAGACAACCGACGTTCCGCTCGAACCGCCGTTGTATTATGCCACAGGCCAACACTACTCCCCGAAACCAACGTTTCTGCTACTATCATCAGAGATGGGGTATCAACGCCAAATTCTGCCAGACTCCTATGTTCCTGGAAACAGAGGCCCTCACAGGGAAATATTATCCATATTATTGCAGCCATTAAAGTATCATTGGGTTTAAAGTTGTAGTATATTGGTTTTCAAGGGTGCTGAATCCAAATTTGAGGTCAAAAACCTGAATTTCCGACCCACTGAAATACCCCATTTTCGTATAGCGACAACGTCGAGAATGATGAAATAGTTCTTGGGCACAGAGTACTGGAGAAAAGTTAACAGAGGAGAAAGCTAACGTTAAAATGGTGTTCAATCATTTTTGAGGCTGCCTTAGTTCCCCATCCACTTTCAGAAACTGAAGTTTGGCGGTGAGGGGGGGGGAGGCCACACTGCTTCTTTTCAAATCACCCACTTCCTTTTGAATGACCAGAACTGTTGTTAATTTTTTTTTTTAAAGAGAGAAAAAACACTTTATTGAACATCGTAGAAGGAATGAAGGTGGACAAGGACTCCAGTAGTTGTCGAAACGTAATGGATTTGCCGAAAGTTCAAAATGAGTTGCCAAAAGTTCAAATTGGTATGCCAAAAATTGAAATGATTTATGCAAAAAGGTTTTGGTTTATTATTTCTAATAATAAGCCTATGTGATCGTATTGCAAAAAAATTTATAACCCCCCCTCAAACTTTGTCACTTTACGTTTTAAGGTGCGTAGAATCCAAATTTGCAATGTCCGTCCGCCGTCCGGGCCATAAAAGGCCTTAGAATCGGTCTAAAAAACCCGTTCTTTCGCACATAGACTACATTTGGGGTCTAATTGGTCCTAACGTCGAACTATTCCGATCACTTAATTCGTATAGAAGTTATGGGCAAATAACCGGCCAAAAAAGAGGTTTTTGCTTAAATATGCGTGGGGTGACATTTTCCAAGTATTTTTCTTCATGTTGGATGGTTGGTGGCTTTATAGACGATTAAATAGAAAAATAATAAACCATTAAAATGATAAAATAATAAACCATAAAAATAATAAACGTACGATAAATCAGAAACACGAGTGTGAATCGCAAAAGAGGTCTAATCTCCGGATGGTTGGTGGCTTTATAGACGATTATATAGAAAAATAATAAACCATTGTGTAATAATTTGCAGCATTTTTTTGTTAATTTGTTTAACTGTTGCTGATTGTTTTTTTCTTCATAATTTCGACTTGCAAGAATTTCTAAGAAAATCCAATCAAGACTCGAGACTCCAAATTGCCCGTTCAATCCCTAATGCCAGTAGTTCGAATGTTCAATTGCCTGTTCAATGTTCGTTAAGTCCCTATTGCCAGTAGTTCAAATGTTCAATCGACTACTACCACCCATAGAAACGTTTGAAACGTAGTAGGCATATGTAACCGCCCTTCCCTGAAGATGCGGTTTAAAGTTCCCGGCTCCCTCCATGCAAGACAAGCCACCCTGGCAGACAAACGAGCGCGACGCACGGCAGGCCTACCAACACCGGTAGCCCTTGAAGAGCCACAGTTGTTGGGATCATCTGCGCATGTGTGTCACCGCTCTGCTCCTTCACCAGCCAAAGTGGGGGAAGCGCCCTTGTTGCCTCCCTCTGCCCGACTCCATTGTCATTCTATGTTGGACTGCTGCCTGTGGAGAGGGTACAAGCCAAGGTGTATACCCCCCCCCCCCCCCGAACTCACAGAAGTACACCATACAATCACCCGTGAGCTGCCCTGCTGCCTGAAGTTCTTAGGACCTTCCGCAACGTCGCAGAACACACCGGACTCCTAGGATATCTGGCCCCCTTCATCAACACCACCCTCGGGAATTACAGTAGGCACTTGCCAACTCCTCATAGACTTTCCTCTCAAGTTGTCGTTATTGCTGCCCTGGCAATACGAATCCGACGTATTATGAATTTTACTAGCTGAAAAGCCTACTAAAAGCAGGCAAAAACAATTCCTCCGACTCTCTCTGCCACCCACTCCCTCTAACTCCTCCCGCTCCCAACCCCTCTAACTCCTCATGCCCACAACCCCTCGCATCTCTGATTCCTCTGACTCTCCCCACCACCCACTCCCTCCAACTCCTCCCATCTCCAATTCCTCCGACTCTCCCCACTCCCATGGCCCCTCTAACTCTTCATGATCGGCAACATGCATACAGTTGGCGTTTTATGTATATATCATGAATTTTATAAGTACATTACGTCAATTTGTGTGTGTACATAAATTTGTATGGGTACATGTACATAATATCCCAATCTCTCTCTTACCTTGTGGATTGTTTTCCCTCAACAGGCTCCAAACCTCTCCTACACCATCACCATGCCTCTCTACTGGTATGTGAGTACAGTATAGGTATGTATAAGCCACCTGTAGTGTCTTACTTCACTATTATTATAATTATCACGCATTTTACAGCTGATCAGATGTTAGAGAATGAGAGTTTCCGTTGAATCATTATATTGAAGTGTCGTTCCTAGTAATCTATCTATACCTAAACTATTAAATATACTATACCACACACAGTGGCAGTATGTATATGCCATCTTGCGTGGCAGTATAGGTATGTATAAGCCATCTCATGTGGCAGTATAGGTATGTATAAGCCACCCACAGTGGCGGTATGTATAAGCCATCTCACGTGGTGGTGTAGGTATGAATGAGCCACTCGCAATGGCGGTATGTATAATTATGTCTTGGTGTCTACTACACACCTAGAAATAAAGTTTGTATGGATAAAGGTAAGATTGTGTAGATTTCCAGTTTGTATGAATCACCTCTTGTGATTGTATGGGTATTTCACACACTGTGAATGTACAACCATGTCTAGGTGTCTGCCACACGCCTATCAGCCACATTATGAGGTTATCATGGTTTCGGGTACTCACCACCTTGAGATTCTTCTTGTGACCTTCTCTCCCCCTTATCCAGGGGAGATACCCCTTCTCCATCCCTACTTCCTCCTCACCTGTACCTTCGCGACCTCTGTAGCGACACCCCCCCCACCACTTCAGTTTCGGTAGTAGTTCCTTAGATGAAAATAGATGGCGCAACTGAGGCAGCCTCAAAAATACTTGCACGCCATTTTAACATTACCTTTCTCCTATGTTAACTTGTCTCCAGTACTCTGTGGGTAGCCCTAATAGGCTGCGACGCTGAAAGTGTTGTCTCCGATACTCTGTGCTATTTAGAGACTTCAATGAGGAAAACGGGTGTAAACATCTCAATAATAAAACAACAGTAATACTATTCATACTTTATACAAGAATATGTACACTCAGACAGCAAAAACAGTAAAATGTAAATCTCTGGAAGCACAAAATACGATATGGAACTAGAGATAGTAATAATACTGAGACTGATTTCGAGATGTCTAAAAAAACTGAACAATAACAACACTAAAGTTTATAATTCTTTATGTCTACATGCGCTACACGAATAGCTTTTATTGAGAGATTCCGTAATGTGCACTCGAGGCTGTGATAAAATGAACATGGATATTATAAATTTCGCGTTGAGATGTTCAGTATCTCCCCCAGATATTTTGTCTGCCTCCAGCAGCAGTCATATTGAATCTCAACGTGGAAGAAGAAGCAGCGAAAACCCAGTTTTTTCCAACCTCGGAAAAACCCCACTTTCCAGCGTAAGAACCAATTTATTTGAAGAAACATGAACCACAAATACAACATTGTGGTTGATATTAACCCTAATCGTACCAAGGTGTCACCAGTGTCACCGAAAACATCTCAGGAACTCCACAGCTGTCCCAAAGTGACCCCTCAGTAACCAAAATTAAATTTCAATTTTAAATGTAAAGGAAAACATAATTTTTTCGGGTCTACTGGAAGTCTCAAAATGGAATTATAACAACAACTTCCCAAGAAATCGATGAAAACAAATTTTGAAAATTTTTGAAACATCATTTTTTGACTTTAATAACTTACAAAAAAAAGTTTCAAAGAAGCTTTGTTCATTAATTTTTTAAATTGCAATTTAAATGTAGTTAATTTGGTGACACTTTGGGACAGCTGTGGAGTTCCTAAGATGTTTTCGGTGACACTAGTGACACCACGGTCTAATTTGGACTAACAAGCAGTCAAAAAATATTGTTAGGATTGTTTTATACATGGAACATGTTTTAGCCATAGGGTAAACTACCCTGAAAAACGTTTCGCTGTGAGGGTGTTGGGGGGGGGGGGGTCACACAGGAAGGTCACGGGCCTTTTCGAGGCGCGAAGCATCGAGATATCTTGCAAGCGATAATGTAACTTTTGTACTATACTTACCTACGACTAAAGGTTTGGCACTGAGTTTGCCTAAAACATGTTCCATGTTTGCATCATTTACGAAGTAGATAGCACCTGATGGGGCCAGGGGGCAAAGCGCCGAGTTTTTCGAACAAATTATGAATATCAACAAAAATCAACTTAAAAAGTCTGCTAAGTGGGTGTGGCACATAGCTTCCTCATATCATTACCCCAACCCCGATGCATACCTAGTACTACCCCTCATAGGGGACCATCTACACCCTGTGAGGTGCGGGAGAAGAGGGAATGAAAATCAAATGTAAAGGCGGGCAAAAGGAGGATTTATTCAGTAAAACTTACCGATAATTGAGAGGGGTCGGGCCAGAATAAAAGAAAGGTCATGTCAAACGGGTCGCGAAAACGAGGCGAAAGGAGATATACCGTACACGTGGTTTCAGTGGTCAAGGACAAGACTGCCCGTCCTTCCTTTCCCCCTGTCACAGGATCGGTCAATCCCCCTCCTCCTCGTTCACTCTGTGGTTGGGTCATCTGCCTAATATGAACGTCACACTCCCCCCCTGGCGAAAAAATTTGGGGTCATGTTGGGGACGGTTGATACAAAATTTTACAAAAAAAAAAAAATACCAAATTACCAAAGTTTACTGTTGGGAGGCATTCCTGGGGAAACTGTCCTGGCCCACTGGCCGTGCTACCTGTTACAGTTTACATGTGGCTGAATCAAATGAGCCTTACTTTTGTTTTCAATGTACAGGTCAACGAAAGGTGTGGGCGAAGTGGGTGAAAACCCCAGGGACTAACAGGTGGTGGGTGACTTTTGGCCTCCATGTACAATTTAGGGGTGGTCAGTCGTACTAATATGAGGTGGGTTGAGCGGTGGCCGCTGGGCGGGGGTTGATTGAACTAAGCAAAAACAAGGAAGGCGAGTGGAAGAATGGGCCCGTGGAAAGCAAACGATTAAGTTTTACCTAATTATCTGCTACTATGTGAGGTGCGGGAGAAGGGGGAATGAAAATCAAATGTAAAGGCGGGCAAAAGGAGGATTTATTCAGTGAAAACTTACCGATAATTGAGAGGGGTCGGGCCGGAATAAAAGAAAGGTCGTGTCGAACGGGTCGCGAAAACGAGGCGAAAGGAGATATACCGTACAAGTGGTTTCGGTGGTCAAGGACAAGACTGCCATCCTTCCTTTCCCCCTGTCACAGGATCGGTCAATCCCCCTCCTCCTCGTCCACTCTGTGGTCGGGTCATCCGCCTAATATGAACGTCACAACCCCAATTCTCATAATTCCTGAAAATGTCATCGAATTCGGATGGCAAATGTAGAAGTTATCGCTGCTACAAGGAAAAACACGTTTGCACATGCGCAGAGGCTACTATCAGTCCTGAGACGATGATTTTCATAGGGGACCATCTGCACCTCAATCCCATAATCCCTGAACATTTCATCAAAATCGGACAATAACTTCGAACAGCTTTCCCTGTAACAAGGATTTAACGACACACAGACACAGAACCAAAATTGTTCAGGAAGGCCTGAAACGTGAAACGCGAGTGGAAATTTTGATTTTGGAGAAAATTTTTTTTTTTCAACCATGAAAAGTGAACACATCGCTTCCTCTACCTTGGTACACTCGGGAGCAAAAACTGGGTTCTTTGTACTTCCTCTTCCGTTGAAGAATAAAGAATAAAGTTCCAAAACCTGAATTATCTACACCAAAAATCGTCTCATTTTGTCGACAATTTGTAATAATTTCGATCAACCTCGTAACACACCGCACATTTGAAGAAACAATTGAAGATTTAAAAACACCTATGACTAGATTTTAAAATCTAGAGGACGTCTCCTAGCACGAATCCGAACTATCCGCTTCCCTGAAAAAGCGTATTCATCAGCCTCTCTCTGGACGGCTACATTACTTTCAAAAAGTGCTTCGAAAAAAAAAAAAAAAAAAAAGGTAACAAACATCAACGGGCATCCGAAACAGGTAATTCCTGTCAAAATCATTTGTGAAAAATTTTCCCGCTTTTACCATGGAACATGCTTTAGTCTTGGACCCACAACTCAAAAAGTGTCAAGTGGGAGAGCATGGAACATGCTTTAGTCTTGGACCAACAACACAAAACGTGGCAAACGGGAGACCATGGAACATGCTTTAGCCGTGGACTAACTACCCAAAAAGTGTCATGTGGGAGAGCATGGAACATGTTTTAGTCTGAGACTAACAACCCTGAAAAGTGTCATGTGGGAGAGCATGGAACATGCTTAAGCCTTGGACCAACAACCCGAAAACTGTCAAGCAGAAGAGCATGGAACATGCTTTAGCCATGGACTAACTACCCAAAAAAGTGTCATGCAGGATAGCATGGAACACACTTTAGCCTTGGGCCAACAACCCAAAAAGTGTCATGCGGGAGAGCATGGAAGATGCCTTAGCCTTGGACTAACTACCCGAAAAGTGTCATGCAGGAGAGCATGGATCATGTTTCTTGAATTTTAGCTAAAGGGTGTAAGGATTAAGGTGAGGCCTGAGTTTTAAACACTTATTTTTTTCATCTCAATGTCTCATATCTTTCGAAATTTATATCTCACATCTCAATATCTCATACCTTTAATAATTGTGTGCACTTGAGGTGCGAGCTTCTTCTGGTCATCAGCTTTATGACTTGTCGAAAGCGTTCGACCTGGTGCCGCACAACTTGCTGCTCTCCAAGCTCCATTACTACGGTTTTTGTTCGAGCGCGCTCTCTTTTCTTCGGAATTACTTTTTTTCTTCTTACTGGGACGGGGCAAGCCCTTAGTCACTGAGACCATAGGTTTGATCTATTGTGACCGAAATTCGGAATTACTTGGATGGGTGGCATCAGGTTGTGCATTATAACAATGAGCAATCCGACCCAATGCCGGTTCCTTGTGGGGTGATGCAAGGTTCAATTCTTGGCCCTTGCCTCTTTACGCTATTTATCAATGACCTGCCTTATCTGTTTGGCACGGGGGGGGGGGGGGGGGGGGGGGGGGGGGGTAAGGCTTTTCTATTTGCCGATGACGTAACCATCCTTTCAGTGGCATCATCAAGGGAAGAATTGGCTATCAGGCAGGAGGAGGCTTCAGTCTTGATCAGCCAATGGTGTACAGCAAATGCGCTCCTTCTAAATAACGGAAAAACCCAGCAGTTGACATTCTCCCTCAATAGCAGGATGGATCACTCGGCAAATTTCCTGGGCATAGTGATTGATAGTCGCCTATCCTGGTCAGGACATGTGGAGGCCCTTTTGCCCAGGCTAGCTTCTTCATCGTACATGCTGTTCCGACTGCGCAACGCTGTACCTTATAACTCGCTCCACTCTGTATACTTTGCGTACGTTGAGAGCCGTATCAGTTATGGTATTCTTCTGTGGGGAGGCTCGTCGCATACTGAGGCCGTATTCAAGCTACAGAAGAGGATATTGCGCGCAATATTTGGTCTCCATCCTAGCGAGTCATGCCGCTCCTACTTTAAAAGGCTTGGGGCGTTAACCGTTTACGGCCTTTTTGTATGGCAAGCGCTGCTTCACGTGAGGGAGAGCTTGAATTTATTTGTGACGGGGAATGACATACATAATTATGAAACTCGAGCCAGGCCTAATATTTGTCCCCCCTTTGTGAGACTGACGAAATCCCTTACATGTAATCCCGAACAGTTCGGATCCAGACTTTTCAATGCTCTCCCTCACGATGTTAGGCAGCTGTCTTCAGTGGCGTTTCGACGGCGAGTGAGGGGCATACTGATTGATGCTGAAATCTACAGTGTTAAAGATTACTTTGGTCTGTTTTGATGACTCGTTCTTTGTGACTGTTATTGTTGTTTTATTTATGAATTGTCATGTGTTCCTAGAATAGTAGTTTATCTATTATCTGATGTTGTTATACCTATTCTTAGGTTTCTGCAATAAAAAACTTTGATTGATTGATTGAATTATTCTTTCAAACATAAAGAGATTTTTTCCTAATGTTTTCCAGTAATTATCTTGTTATATCACCCTTTGGGACTTCGAATGCTTACTGCGTAGTGTCTGGTTAAAATTTAAGAAACAGAACATGTTTTAGCCGAGCTTCTTGGCGGTGTAGAGATGAGGTGGGCGGATGGAGAATAACCTCTGTATGACACCCACCTTCTCCGTATCACCCCTCTTGGGAGACATTTTTCGTGTGGTATTTCAAGGCTAAAGCATGTTCCATGCTATAATGTTGAATAATAGATAGGCGGTATTTTTCTAATTCCAAGTTAATTCAATGAAGTTATCTGGTCTGGAGTGTGGATTTATCCTAGTTTCCTTGTAGTACCTAGTAGTTAAAATTTAAAAAACGATGTTATCAGACCAACTCCTAGACATACTGATAACATCAAACCGAACCATCGATGTTTCGATATTATCGATATCGCTGTCCCATTCCTAGTGGGATGAGATTCCGCTTGCAATGCTCTCGAGTGGCTCTCGCCCCATGTGCTGAAAGCCCGAGTTCTAGAAACTGAACTTTCAATTAAAATTACGTTATTAAACCTTCTTATAGCAAAAAAACATCCCGGTCACAGCTGTACAGTTCAGGTGGGGTACGTAACAAGTGAACTATTCAACTATTAACCCTAAAACTGACGAATTCTTAGAAAATAGTGGTATTTTCGACTACAGAGGAATGATATTAGGAAAATCGTTGTTTTTCCTAGCTTCGATAACTTTCAAGAAAAACAAATTAGATACAAAGAGATAACTTTAACAAAAATACCGTGATGACACCTAAATGCGAAACAGAGCTGATAGCGATGTGGAGTTGATTTTAGTTCCCACAAAATTTCATTCCACGTTGATGTTTTGTCCTACGAGATATCGGTAAAATGAATGTTTTTGACATCCAAGAAGATCGCTATTCGGCTCAGACGGGTTTTCGCCACTAAAATCGAAATCCGTTCGTCGACGATGTTGGGAACGAAGTCTTGACGGGTCTCTCGAAGACCGGGGTCGTCCAGAACGAATTTTAAGCCGCTAATATCGTCGAATGATTGTCTACTGAGGGCTCCTCCAGGGGCGGTTCAGGCTTGAGTGACGAGTCCGCGGCAGATCAGAGCGAACTCTTGAATGACTTCTTGCAGGCGCCTTCGATTAGCTCGTTCTCTGCAAAAAACATGATTTGTTAATTATTTATCAAACCGGGTATGGAGGAAGCAGACAATTCTGAGTTTGCTGGTCTGAACGTACAAGTGGCGTTTTCACAAAGATTTCTTGGAGTGTTGTGGGGCCCATTCAAGCAAAACTTCAATACGTCCAATCAATGATGTGCGAGGCAGCAAAGCAGTCAGCACACCCTTCACCAAGGCTCTCCAGCGAGAACGGGCTTATATGCAGCGAATGGTGGGTGGATTTGAGGAGTAAGTTGCAGGACACAATCCAAAACAAGTTGGCTCCTACGATCTCTGGACGAGAGGCATTTTCCAAGAGCTTCTCGAATACCCAGCAAAATTGGGAGGCTTAGCTCTTGAAAATCAAACTGTAGCGGCTTAAATTGCATTTGAGTTTTCCAGAGAAGCCACTGAGCCACTCACTGGAGCCAAATAAGTGGTGGAATGTTGGACGTTGCACAGTATGAAGAGGGTGTGGTGTCAAATTTGCTGAGCTTGCAGCTCCGCTCACTACCCAGGCAGCAGAGAACTGTTCGGAAGTATCACAATGGTTCACCGTCCTTCCACTGGCAGCAGACACTTGCATTCCAATTTCGTCTAGCAATTCGAGATGGTTGGGAACTGAGAGGATTGCCAGTATGGTGTGATGGATGTGGGAGTTCCACGGACATGACCCTTGCCCTCGATTATATGAAGGGAGGCCCGATCAAACAGGGACACGACCTCGTTCGAGACGAATGCTCCATGATAGAGCCTGGCATGGAATGGCGTTGTCACAGAACCAGTTCTTCATGACAGTTCCGATGGCAGCCCAGGACTGGAAGCAGACATGAAGCTTCATGGTGTGTGAGAGACGTGCATTTTTTGGTACCTGCTAAAACTACTGCTAAAGTAAATGGACACACCAGCAAAAAATGGGGACGAATGCTCCATGATAGAGCCTGGCATGGAATGGCGTTGTCACAGAACCAGTTCTTCGTGACAGTTCTGATGGCAGCCCAGCACTGGAGGTAGACATGAAGCTTCATGGTGTGTGAGAGACGTGCATTTTTTGGTACCTGCTAAAACTACTGCTAAAGTAAATGGACACACCAGCAAAAAATGGGGACGAATGCTCCATGATAGAGCCTGGCATGGAATGGCGTTGTCACAGAATCAGTTCTTCGTGACAGTTCCAATGGCAGCCCAGGACTGGAGCCAGACATGAAGCTTCATGGTGTGTGAGAGACCTGCATTCTTCGGTACCCACTAAAACTACTGCTTAAGTAAATGGGCACACCAGCAAAAAATGGGGACGAATGCTCCATGATAGAGCCTGGCAGGGAATGGCGTTGTCACAGAATCAGTTCTTCGTGACAGTTCCAATGGCAGCCCAGGACTGGAAGCAGACATGAAGCTTCATGTAGTGGTGTGAGAGACGTGCATTTTTTGGTACCCGCTAAAACTACTGCTTAAAGTAAATGGGCACACCAGCAAAAAATGGGGACGAATGCTCCTTGATAGAGCCTGGCATGGAATGGCGTTGTCACAGAACCAGTTCTTCGTGACAGTTCTGATGGCAGCCCAGGACTGGAGGTAGACATGAAGCTTCATGGTGTGTGAGAGACCTGCATTTTTTGGTACCCGCTAAAACTACTGCTAAAGTAAATGGGCACACCAGCAAAAAATGGGGACGAATGCTCCATGATAGAGCCTGGCATGGAATGGCGTTGTCACAGAACCAGTTCTTCAAGACAGTTCTGATGGCAGCCCAGGACTGGAGGTAGACATGAAGCTTCATGGTGTGTGAGAGACCTGCATTTTTTGGTACTCGCTAAAACTACTGCTAAAGTAAATGGGCACACCAGCAAACAATGGGGACGAATGCTCCATGATAGAGCCTGGCATGGAATGGAGTTGTCACAGAACCAGTTCTTCGTGACAGTTCTGATGGCAGCCCAGGACTGGAGGTAGACATGAAGCTTCATGGTGTGTGAGAGACTTGCATTTTTTGGTACCCGCTAAAACTACTGCTAAAGTAAATGGGCACACCAGCAAACAATGGGGACGAATGCTCCATGATAGAGCCTGGCATGGAATGGCGTTGTCACAGAACCAGTTCTTCGTGACAGTTCCGATGGCAGCCCAGGACTGGAAGCAGAAATGAAGCTTCATGTAGGGGTGTGAGAGACGTGCATTTTTTGGTACCCGCTAAAACTACTGCTTAAAGTAAATGGGCACACCAGCAAAAAATGGGGGATTTCGGTGTTTTGAAGTTGCTTGCATTGTCAACGAGGGGTTGAAGGGAAGCCTTCCTTGCAGTTTGTGATTTGTAATATCCTGAATGACCTTGAAGAAAAGAGATGACGTGGAGAAGGGGGGGGGGGAAGGTTCTCTTCCCCTAATGAGCCCTCAAGAACTCTCGACGCCCCTCGCTGTCCTCTGCCTTCACCACTGTCCATCCTGCCCCCAGTGAGCGAATCTTCATACAATTATATCCTCTTCGTTCCCGTGAACCTATATTGTTATTACTTACTTTCCAACCCCGACATTTACCCACGTGACAAGTTATAATGGAGGGGAAAATTGTTTGTTGGCGCACAGGAATGACATAAGTTTTTAGTTGCGAATGATTTTTACGAGGTTGGCAATCCTGCAACAAGTTATTTTGTCGTGGCATTTGGCGGGATTGGTAAACTAATAATTTTCCTCATCACCCATAATTTTTTGAGGACTCTATTTTCGTGTGGGAATTTTGTTTCTGTTCAAGGCATTTTCTCTAAGAAAAAAAAAGTTGGAGTCAGCATTTCTCTGGATTAGGACATTAGCCACACAATTACAACATTAGCCTTTTGTTAGGAATATTGATCATCACACAAATGACTATGGCTCATGCCCTAAACTGCAAGCATGGAGGACTGGTAAAACAAGGCCACGACATGAGACGCAGCTGCAGGAATGGCAGACCTAGCATGGAGAGAAGTGGGTGTCGAACCCGTTTTGAAGGAAAATGATTATGGATCCCCCGCATTGGTAGCTGATATCAGAGTCCACGGCCTATGGGACAGGGAGAGGACGGCGTTTTTGGATAATCGCATAGTTAATGCTGACGCCTCCTCTTACCAGTCTCAAAGCTGGACTGCAACAGCCAACCGGGCAGCCCAAGACAAGCACAGGAAGTACGATCAGGCGGCTGAAGATCTGAGAGCTTCATTTACTCCATTAGTGTGCTCGTGTGAAGGGTGTTGCAAGTGGAGTTCCTAGAGGCTCGTGAATGTGCTCGCTGATAAATGGAGTAAACCAAGATCTGCCATTGCTGGCTGGGTAAGAACGAAACTCCAGATATCAATCATTCGTGCAGTCTCCCGACGTCTTCGAGGCTCGAGGAAGAGCATCAGATGCCTCGGAATGGGGTTAGAGGACGGAGCACCCCTACCCCTACTAAGAAATTAGAGAAGAGGCCGCTCCCGAAGCTCAGAGAAAAAAAAGGAATATGAAAGAAGAATTCTCAATGCCTTTATTGCGCCTCTTCCGTGCCCATCCGTTAGCTTCATCCTTGTTAATAAATTGTTACAATAAAAATTGATCATCACACTTGATGTTTGAGCGTACCTGAGGACATTTTTGGTGAATATGACTTTGGCGGCGGACGTCGCTTTTTCCGTGGGGAAATTAGGGAGAGCCAGAATCGTGTTGAGCCACCGTGCGAGGTTGTCGCAGTATTTCTTGTTCAGCATGAGGAAGATGTCGGCGAAGGAGTCGAGTTCGCCGCGAGGACTTTCACTACCTGGAAGATTTTTAATTTATGAGAGCAGAAGTAACGAGTGTTGACTGACCACAACTTCTGGATGGGAGATGACCAAAACAGAAAGTTGAAGAGGTGCTTGTTGGGTTTGAGGCAAAAGTTTACTATGGATGTATCTACTATTGCCTGTTGCTCCACAGCCACAGGTATCTTGTTCTCGGACGATGCTAGAAAACGGGTCTCAATTTTTTTCCCCTACGCCTTTAGGCCATCGGCTATTCTCCCATGCGACCCCATGTAGCTCAATATACACTCCTACTCAAAATTAGAGCACCACCATCCATTTTTCGTTTCTCTCTCTCCTTCTTCCCTTATAAATGTTGTGTCCTGGACTGGCCACCAAGGAGCCCAGACATGAATCCGATAGAGCATGTTTGGGGCATCCTGAAAAGAAGAATTCGAGCCAGAGATCCACCATCAGACAATCTTCGTCAGCTGGAAACAGCAGCGAAAGAGGAGGATATTTAAAACTTGATTAGAGGCATGGGTCGAAGGCTCCAAGCCCTCATCCGACCTAGAGGAGGTAATACCAAGTATTGAAAAGCTAAACTGGCATAATTCTAACCTTTTTTTCACATTTTCAGTTTTTATAATCTTACCACTGCCTTTTTTGGTTACCTTTTTCCTTCTGCAAAAAGGTAACCAAAAGAATAAAAACTTGATAAGGGAAGAAGGAAGGGGACAGACGAAGAAATGTGGTGCTCTAATTTTGAGCAGGAGTGTAGTTTCCAAATTTTCATCTGGAGTCGTCATTAAGAAATGCCAATCTTAAGCATTGTTGAGGACAGTCAAATAGGTGGTCGGTTGTCATTAACACGGTCGAGTGGCAGTGAGCAGCCTGGGCTGTCTTTCAGTCGAAATCTGTGGAGGTGGGAGTTCAGGTAATCACGACCTGTTGAGTGTCGAAAACCTGCCACTGTTGACGCGACAAGCAATGGCTGCTAGTCGTCGTCTGGATTCCTCAATCAGATTCTGAGCGAAGACTATTGCCAGAATCTCACCATCGAAGCTAGTAGCCAGCCTTCCCGCTGGATTTAAAGACTCACCAGAGGCATGCTAAAAACTTATCACTCAAGCATTGTATCGCCTTTATGTCGATGTTCAACTTCAAAGCTCAACACCTTCAATGCGGGTCCCAAAGTCGTGCAACCCTGCCGTACTGAGAATTTTTCGAGCTTGAAATTCGATATTGGTGAATTTGAACGCAAAATTCGTATTAAAGTTCGGCATCAAAAACGAAACAATGTTTTAGACAGTTGAACTCATACTGAAGACAAAAAAAAAGCAAAAAATGGAATATATCAAAAAGGGGAGGTACCAGGCCCCCTCCCCCAAAGAGAGTTGAAATGACCAGATGACCGGTCGTCCATATGGCAGGTATGCAGGGATGACCGGTCGACAAGTCATCCGCACTGAAGGTGTTAAGCTTGAGAAAAGAGAAATGAGCTTTTCCAAAATCTGCTCAGAAGTTACTGTCTCCCTCAGCACCCCCACGTAGGTTACATTAACTTTATGCAGAACATTGTGAGGAAACATTTGGTACAACAATGCTGACTGATTAAATATTTCCAAGTCTGGTTGAATCTTTACATGACATCTTCAAGAATTACCACCCGATGTCATCATAAATTTAGATAGTTATGGCTGCTCAACAGAACTCACCGATACATCGGAGAAGCGTGTGTACGAGATGTTCCCCGTGAGTTTGGACGATGATCACCAGCGCTGGATGGTCTCTGCTCTGCGATATCAGAGTGCACAGCATCGTACCAGCCGATTTCACTGTGCCACTTTCCGACAACGTGAGCGACGCCACACCTGAAAATTGCGAAGATCAGCTGAAATATGTTATTGACTCGTGGATTTACTGTTAAATCAGCTCGATTTGGTACATCGATTGAGCCCACGGTTGAATTGGCTCTGGATTAGAGATGGGTTGTGACAGGTTTTTCGAGTCACAGGAGCAATTTGTTCCTGTTACTTTTTGGTACCTGATACTTTTACCTGATACTTGTCACAAATGTTCCTATGAGCCAAGTCACAGTCGTGGAGCAATCCGGTGGGTGGGACTCCGCCTCTGGTCCACTCCTCGTCCGTCTGACCCGCACTGGTGAGCTGCTACAGCCAAAGTTCTTTGAATTCCAATTGTACTCGATCTCGATAGGAAGGTACATTCTTGGAAACAGAGCAATGGGTGCACGCTTACTCTTGAAGTGTCAACGAACTTTCGAACTTCAATCCTTGCATTTCAATTGAAATACTGAAAATAAATACCTATTTCAACGAAATTTGTTACTTTTCTTTTTCTTCAATATTCATGGAACTCCCATGATTGTTACAATCTCCGAATTCCCCACTACCCTTTTCCCACTCCACAGACCCTGCTCAAAATTATAATTTTTCACATCTCAGCTTTTCACTCTTTCCTCGTATTCTAAGCACTCAAGATCTCGTTTTCTCCTTTCTTCGCCTGTGCAAGTTTTTTTTTTTTTTTCAAGTTTCAAGTGCCGCGAGTGGAAATGTCTCAAAAAAGACTTCTTTTATTTGGAATTTTTTTACGGTAGACGAGTCTAACACGTACGGGATTTGCAATTTATGTAAGAACAAAATAAGTTATAGATCCAGTTCAACAAATTTAAAAAAACATATGGATCGAAAACACCCATCTGTCTCGACCAAACAGTCAGCTCGTGTTGCTGATCCTAATGATCCACATCCACACCCTGTCAATACCAGAATTACGTCGGTCCCATGTGAACGAGTTTTTTCAAAGACTGGGTCAATTTTGTCTGGCCCGCGAAAGAAAGGAAGGAGAAGAAGGACGGCAGCGGAAGGGGGAAGGGGGGAATGGGAGCAGGACGCGAACGCAAGGACGGTGCGAGGGTGCAGGCGCATTGGCCGAAGATGTGACTGCCCGATGCGATGTGACTTGAAAAGTGGTTGTGACAGGAAGAGGAAACTGAAGAGCCACCAGGAAAATACCTGGGACTGGACCGAAAATGAAAGGTACGAGGGAACAGAGCAAACGGTAACACCTACACGATGTGACCGCAGTCTCTGGGACAAAGTATCAGATTGATACAGAACAACCCATCTCTACTCTGGATGGAGAGGAGCAGCTGTTACTTAACAGTTGTTCTACCTACAGGGTGTCCAGCGATTCCCCGAGTTTTCCAGCTTTTCCAGGACACTCTGAACTACTAAACTACGATGTTCAGTCTTACCTAAATTGAATAGCTGACTAGGATCAACCGCTAGTGGAATGAGAGGGAGGTTTCTCTTCGCAATGGCTCCGGTCAGTTGAAAATACGATTGAAGGACCTCCCCAGACTCGGAAGCCTGCGTGGAAGACGACGCTAAGCCCATCGTCGTGTTTGATATCGTCCGGAGGAACCCGACAACAAGCTCCCCGGTCTTCTCTGACCTCCCGAACAGAAGGAATATCTAGAAACAAGAAACAAATATTAACTCAACTGCTTATGACAGCCCTGATATCTGCCGAGGCTCAAGTTAGTAGACATTTTCCTCTGTCTGGGCATTAAGAAAGTAAGCGGTTGTTATTCAAAGATGGAACTCACTTGTCTAGCTAGATCTATCGTGGCTGTGTTAGGAACTGTAGTGTAACATGTGAGAGCTAAGTCGATTATCGGTCCGACAAACGGCTCGCAGGCTTCGACCAAGTTGACGACGCTCCCCTTGAGGCATTTGCACACCTCCTGGAAACGATCAATTGTACATAAAAGGCAAACTATCTTGGAATTTCATCATGAACACAGCTAATTAAGCATCACAGAGGTGTATCTAGCATGAGCAAACTGCACAGCTTGAATGCTCGAGGTAAAATCTCACGTCTGTCGCATCATTCACCAATTTCACCTCACTAGTCTTACCTGCACAATCAGCGGATTCGTCGGCCATTGGCGAACAATGGCGTTGAGAACAGGCAGCAACTTTTGAATGACCAGGAGCGTAGGAGGGTCGGCCTTCCGCTTGTCGTTGAGGTACATGGAAACGCACAGAGTCCCCAACATTCGCAGTCTGAGGAGAACCATACTCTTTGAAGAGTTGCTTGCCTGAAAAGTGATTCATCTCTACGTTCAATCGTATTCACAAAACCAGCAAAATTGTTGCATCAACACCGAGTTGAGAATCATCAGTGATTGTACATATTAGAGAGGCATTACCGGCTGGGATAAAGCTTGAGCGATCCCGTTGGTGTGTTCAGTGACGATGTTCCCCAGCTGGATAAACATTTCTTCATACGGGAGAACCGAAAGAAGTCGTCCTATGGAGTACATGAGTCGCACGCACTCCGCTTGCTGCAGGTGACCTTTCGCCAAAGCTGCCTGAAATTAGGCATCAGATGAGTACTCCGATATTACACTCCGTAGAAAACATACAAACTCCCAGAATAAAAGAGTGCAGAGGATATTGCAAAAATTTACTGTGTGTAACAATACAGGTTGAATTTCAGATTGAAATTCACCTAATTGTTCATAAGTTAGTCAGAGGAGGGTGACGACCCTACCCCTTCAAAACAGTGATTAGATTAATCAGCCGGCCCGAAGAGGATATCGATTCATATCTCTATGAATCAAATATCCCCCTAGGCGTAGCTCCAACAAATCAGGAACAAACCAAATCGGATTGCCCCTTCTGTAAAAGTAGGATCGTCACACTCCCCTCCCTAAAACATACTTCTGGGTTTCAAACAGAAGTATGTTTGAAAACAAGTCAAAGGGACTGAAAATAGCATGAAGCCCAGGAAAGGACGTCTGGAAGCTTCAAGGGAATTCCTCCATCGTAATGGTACTATTTGTAGTGTCTTACTTCACTATTATAATAATTATCATGCATTTTACAGCTGATCAGATGTTAGAGAGTAAGTTTCCGTTGAATAAAGAGCATTCTGGTTTGAATCATTATATTGAAGACTCGTTCTTAATAATTTATCTATACCTAAACTATTTAAATACACTATATTTGGCGCAAGTCGGTATTTCGTGCACGATCGGAGGCTGGTGGTCCGACTAGTCGGGTTGTGCCGGGACGCGAGTGAATCACCTACGTGGTAAAGACATTTTTTCACTTCCCATCTTTCCGTCGCTGATCGGGTAAGTTCCGCCATTTTATTTTCTCGAAATGGATTTCGTAGTAAAGCCATCTTCCTTCAATCCCCAACTGGATGAAAATGCTGCGACCCGCTGGTCAGCATGGGTTGGCGAGTTTGAGGTCTTTGTTGTAGCTGCTGATGTTACTAATGACTTGAGAAAACGGGCGTTACTCCTCAATTCTGCGGGAGGTGAGGTACAGGAGATTTTTCGTAATTTACCAGATATTGGTCCGTCTTACGAAGATGCAAAAAACTGCATTAACTGAATATTTCACTCCCAGGAAGAATGTTCTATTCGAAATATATAAATTTCGTAAGACTGAGCAAGACCCATCTGAGTCCATTAAAGAATTTTACGTGAGATTGCGGAAAATGGCTCATTCTTGTGATTTTAATGATATGAATTTTGAAATACGTATTCAAATTCTTATGGGTACCTCTTCAGATAAATTGCGCAGAGAGATGTTAAAGAGAGGCGACACAATGTCTCTCGAAGATATTCTCAGATTTGGGCAGAGTGAAGAGGTTGTCAGAGTACAAATTGGGTCCTTTGCCAATAATTCCCACGAGTTAGTTCACAAATTGGAAAAACAAACTGCTACCTGTTTTTGCTGTGGTGGGAGTTAGGCCACCGTCGAAGTATAAGGACTTTGTTGTGGGGAAGTATTAATGACAGTTAGGGAAGGGATGTAGTGTTTTACTTCACTATTATATTAATTATCATGCATTTTACAGCTGATCAGATGTTAGAGAGTAAGTTTCCGTTGAATAAAGAGCATTCTGGTTTGAATCATTATATTGAAGACTCGTTCTTAATAATTTATCTATACCTAAACTATTTAAATACACTATACTATTCAAAAAGAAGAAGAAGAAGAAGAATGCCACGAATGGGCCATTTATACATAAAAGAATAAATCAATGGAACTGAGAAGAAAGCAAACTAAATAAAGAATACGAACGACGAAACATTCAAATGTAACGATTGAAAAGGCAAATGCAGAAAAGGCTTATATAAAAGAAAAACGTAATTGAAATTAATAAAATGCCAGATTGGCAAACGCCTAACAAGGGAATGAGTTTAATTGCCGGATTGGCGAAGTATAATAAGGGAATGAATTTAATATAGAGATTCCTTCTGGATATCTCTTTGGGTAATTCCTTCTGGAATACCCAAGAAAAAGTGGAGGGGAAATGATGAAATAAATTCAGTGCATTTCCACCGAACCACGCTCTGCTACCATGTAACAATATAGGTTGAATTTCAGATTGAAATTCACCTAATTGTTCATAAGTTAGTCAGAGGAGGGTGACGACCCTACCCCTTCAAACCAGTGATTAGATTAATCAGCCGGCCCGAAGAGGATATCGATTCATATCTCTATGAATCAAATATCCCCCTAGGCGTAGCTCCAACAAATCGGGAACAAACCAAATCGGTTTGCCCCTTCTGTAAAAGTAGGATCGTCACATGTGACAAAGAAAAAAGTGTGGTAGAAACATAATGATCCTGGTCTTCATTAGCTTGTTCTGAGTACATCTGTGTTTTCCAATTAGAAAAAAACGTTCGAGGAAGCTGCGAAAACTTTTGATGTGACGGTAGCGCCATCTCTCATCTGTGAATCACACTGATGAATGATGGGGGTTTGAAGAGTTCGATGCGTACAACACGCTTCAACGTTCGTCATTCAATAGCGTACCTGGCAAGACATGAGGAGGCTAGGAGCGAAAGGCGCCATTGACGTAGTGCATTCGAGCGTGATGTCCTTGAGCGCCAGGGTGGCGCTGGTACTCGTCTCCGTGTCTTGGAAAGAAGCGACCAGCGTCGGTATGAGCTGCCCGAGTACGTCCGAGTGCCCGATCCACCACTCCGAGTAAGCACCTGGAAAGCAGCGAGCGAATTAGCGAGTAAATTCAAAAGAAAATGTGGGTAATTCCTATCAAAAGCAGACCAACTACCAAGGACTCATCATTCTCTTCATTCATTTTGACAATTCAAACTGAACCTGAAAAGACAGTAAAGTAAACCACTATTTCAGGTTGGATTTTCGTCCAACCATTCCTAGCAGCGCGGACGTCATCAGCTGTCTTCCAAAGGGAAGATCAGAATTCGTTCTGATGATTTCGGTCACAGCTTCCCATTGCCTCACCACCCGGGTTGAGACAAGAGGGCAATGAAAGACTGGAAGCACAAAAACGTGCGCGGCCGGCAATGAGATTTGAACCCACAACCCCTGCAGAAGTCGGTCCAAATTCCACCGCCAAACAACGCTCGCCCAAGCGACTGTGGCTACACCGGACCCCCACCTGAAAAGACAAGAACCTGAACTTATCGGGCAAGAATTACATTAAAATAAGTACCGATTGCGTGGTTGAGAGCGTTGATTACGTGTTTGTTCGACATCGCGAACGGTGGGATGTTGAGGAGAAGAGAAATGATGGCAGTTCTTTCCAGTTCGGCTGCTCGGCTGTTCGACGGGTCATCTTGGATTGCTGTAGCTATGGCTCTTTCACCTGTCAAAGAAAACCATTTGATTGAAGGCACCAGGAAGATAATTCAGTTGCCTCGCCAAAACATGAAAAACGATGGAGACGTGGACTGTGGAGATCGTTTTCATTTGTCTTCCATTTTGTCGTACCTACGAGCAGAACCATAATATGATTCATTGGTGATGAGGATGAAGATGTAAAATGATTGATTCACCTTCTTCCCCACTCTCTTTCTCAGGATCTTCGCAGCTCCAAGCCATCTCTGCGAGGGCGAATACAACGTGGAGGACGGCTTCCACCTCTTGCCAGGTCTCAGCCCGAGCCATCGTGTTCGTCAAGAGAGATATGAGGTAGTGTCTGACAATGAAATAGCAGCTCACCTGTCGAAGAGAGAGAGTAACCTGGATTATACGAAGCATCGTATGGCTATTTCTCAGGTAAATGAGAAAACCAGAGAGTCTCTTACGCGTTAGAGTATGTTAGTCTCAGAGACATCTTAGCCAGATACTGTCGGATACTTCTTAGCCAGATAGTCTCAGATACTTCTTAGCCAGATAGTCTCAGATACTTCCTAGCCAGATAGTCTCAGATACCTCTTAGCCAGATAGTCTCAGATACTTCTTAGCCAGATAGTCTCAGATACTTCTTAGCCAGATAGTCTCAGATACCTCTTAGCCAGATAGTCTCAGATACTTCTTAGCCAGATAGTCTCAGATACTTCCTAGCCAGGTAGTCTCAGATACATCTTAGCCAGATAGTCTCAGATACATCTTAGCCAGATAGTCTCAGATACTTCTTAGCCAGATAGTCTCAGATACTTTTTAGCCAGATAGTCTCAGATACTTCTTAGCCAGATAGTCTCAGATACTTCTCAGCCAGATAGTCTCAGATACTTCCTAGCCAGATAGTCTCAGATACATCTTAGCCAGATAGTCTCAGATACATCTTAGCCAGATAGTCTCAGATACTTCTTAGCCAGATAGTCTCAGATACTTCTTAGCCAGATAGTCTCAGATACTTCTTAGCCAGATAGTCTCAGATACTTCTCAGCCAGATAGTCTCAGATACATCTTAGCCAGATAGTCTAATTTAGCTAATTTATTTCGAAATACTCGATAAAACAAGAAATATATCTTCATATACCAATTAAAGACGGATTCTACAGATGCAGATGGATAAACAATTTGTAGGGAAGTTGTACTTACGATCGTGTCAGCGATGTCTTGCCGGTATATTCGAAGCAGTTCAGCTTCTGACGCTGTGAGAGTGACACCATCTGGCGGCTGCTGACTTTTGTACAGGAGAACCCGACAAAGCTCTTCGTAGACCGGAACGACGTAGGGCGAGGCGGCTCTCATCTCGGCCTCACGAAGAGTCATCAGATCGTCCTGAAAACACCGTGTTCTCTATAGGAGGGTGCTTAAATTTGGGGTTTGAAGGGCAGCTGAGTGGCGTGCAAGGATATTGGAATCTGACTATCAAGAACGTCGTATTACGATGAACCAAGATTATTGTGATATACTCACTTGCAACATGTACCAGAAAGGAAAAGTCAGGTGACTTTGCATCTCCATAGTGGGGTAGGAGCCAGGAGACTTGGTACAAGCGAGAAGGGAATGCAAGAGACCTGAAACGAAGCGTATTTTTAGAAATCCGTTTGCTGAACAACTTCAACTACAAGAATGAACAAGTGTCGCGAAAAATTCCTTGACCCCAGCCAAAAGACACCCATGTAAAAAAAAAAACTGAACATTTCAAAATTGGATGTCCATCAGATTCTACACTCCCAACTAGTCAAAATTGATGTAGAAGAAATTTTTTTATTGAACATGCTTTTTTCTCAAGGTGAAGCACAGAGTGGTGGCTCTGCTATCTAGCATCTGATGGCAAAATCCAATGCTCCTCAGCATAATGACTGTACGAAGGAGTTTAGTTACCCGTAGCCACGGAAATCTGCCACGTGTCGCTGGTCGCAAAACAAGCGAGGAGAAGATGACAATGCGACTCTCCAGCGCCGATCAAAACACGGTAGACGCCGACAACGAAGTCCTTGAAAACAAAAAATTCCCTCAATGAGTGGATAATGGAGGGGTTCTCACCAGAGAGTCTCCACCTGGCTCTCCCGCTGGAAGGATAAATGTAATATAAGAGGCGTCAGTTTCCCCGTGTATCTCCAAAATAACTTACTGAGTTTTCAGACGCAGGAACAAGTTGATGCAACGTGAGTATCATCTCGACAGCTTGAAGGACCGGCCGGAGCTGATAATGGTATTGAGTGGTGGTAACTATCTGCAAGAGCGCTTCCAGCTCGTTTTCGCATGACCTGAAGAGGGTAAACAGACAAAATCATGAGCCACGCTATTCAACAAGCTACAAGTAAATTAGTAAAGTAAACAACCATTTCAGGTTGGATTTTTGTCCGACCGCCATTCCTGGATTGCTGTATTCCAAAGGGAAGATCAGAATTTGTTCTGATGATTTCACTCATGGCTTCCCATTGCCTCAGCGCCCTGGGTTGAGACTCGAACTCACGACCCCGCAAAGTCTGTCCGAATCTCATCACCAAAGAACGCTTGCCACACCAGACCCCCACTAACTACGAGTATTTAATGGCAATGGAAGCACAAGGATGAAATTAATTAAGACATGAAGGATGAGGTGGGGGAATCACCAAATGGATTCAGAGAAGAGGAGAAGAGAGGACCAGAAATAAGGAAGGACGAATGAATATTGTAAGACAAACTATAAAGAAAAAGGAACAATGAAATCCAAAATAGAAAGAATCATTGAAGGAAATTAACAAGCAGACGAACAACAATGAACACAGCAAACTACAGCTTGATTCAAAGAGGAACCGGAGGAGGAAGAAGTAGATCGTGACAGAAAATGACTGATATTTGGTTTATGAAGGGAAAACTTACTCGAGAGGATCAGACGCTTGCGACTGTACGATGTTAACAAGTTTTTGGACGAGGTTTAAGTTTTCCGACAGCGGTTGATTCCCGATGGGCAGCCACGCAGTCAACGCTTTCACAGCCTGGTTCCTCACTTCGTCTCGAGCGCCATTCGCGTCCATCAAGTTCTCCAGAAGAGCCATAACTAGAACAGCGCAAAGCAGGCCTTGTAACTGCGAGATATTCAAATCTAGAGAGTTTTTTATGTTCGAGACTATTTACAGCTAGTTTTTGATTTTACAGGAGACGATGAATTCCAAGTAGGTGCCTGTTTGTTGAAATACGTATCGAAATTTTGCAACTTATGAGTTACCTTTGGGTGTAGCTTTCTCCATTTCCAATCTGACAGCGTTTTTGTGTGCTGAATTCACCAGCATAGTGCTCCACTGAAATATCATGAAGAGAATTGTAAAAAGTAGTAGTACACAAATTAGACAAAATACATAAATCTTCAACTCCAAAACAAAGTGATGGAACCAACTCTGGTCTAAAGATACCGGCAGGTGAAGACAGACCGGAATGCTTATCAGTTCATTATGATGCTAAACAGGCCTTGTGGTTGACTTTAGAATGTAGGAACACCATCAGGCATTCTAACAGGATATTACGACTTCCAAAGAATGCTAAATATCATTGACAGTCGTATATCACTGATGTGTCCATGCGAATAAAAAGAGGATTCAGCCAAACACTTCTTACGAAGATGCGACTGCTTCTGGAGATCCAGAACTGAAGGATTCTGGAGATACAGAACTTGATCGGAGATCCTGGAGATCCAGACCTGGATCTGAGATCCTGGACATCCCTAACTGGATCTGAGATCATGGACGATTCTGGAAATCCTGAACTTGATCCAAGATCCTGGAGGATTTTGGACATTTAGAACTGGAGGATCTGAGATCCTAGAGGATCCTGAAGATCAGAACTGGAGGATCTGAGATCCTGGAGGATTCTAGACATCCTTAACTGGATCTGCAATCCTGGAGGATTCTGGAGATCAGAACTGGAGGATTTGGAGATCCCGAACTGGATCTAGGATCCTCGAAGAGTCTGGAGATCCAGAACTCGATCTGATATCCTGGAGGATTCTAGACATCCCTAACTGGATCTGATTCTAGAGGATTCTGGAAACCCTGGACTTGATCTGAGATACTGGAGGATTTGGAGATCCCGAACTGGATCTAAGATCCTCGAAGAGTCTGGAGATCCAGAACTTGATCTGATATCTTGGAGGATTCTGGACATTCCTAACTATAACTGATATCCAGGAGGATTCTGGACATCCCTAACTGGATCTACGATCCTAGAGGATTCTGGAGATCAGAGATCCAGGAGGATTTGGAGATCCCGAACGGGATCTACGATCCTAGAGGATTCTGGAGATCAGAGATCCAGGAGGATTTGGAGATCCCAAACTGGATCTAAGATCCTCGAAGAGTCTGGAGATCCAGAACTGGATCTGATATCCTGAAGGATTCTGGACATCCCTATCTCGATCTGAGATCCTAGAGGATTCTGGAAATCCTGGACTTGATTTGAGATCCAGGAGATTCAGAACTGGAGGATCTGAGATGCTAGGGTTTCTGGAAATCCTGAACTTGATCTGAGATCTTGCAAGATTCTGGAGATCCAGAACTGGACCGTTTCTGGACATCAAGCGGATGCTTGATCACCACATAGTGTAACGCTCATCTTTGCGTGAAATATGGTGGAAACGTATGAAACAATTTGCTGATAACAGCAACATATTGTTTTTTTGCTGATATCAGCAAAAGATTTTGGTACTGACTCTGAAGCGGGGTAGCCGGCGGAATCCTCTTATAAAACAAAGAGGCCTCGAAAAAGGGAGATTACACGCCATTAGAGCCTTTCCAATGGCAACCCCAGGCAGTGAGTGAGTGTGTGAGTGAATGAACTAACTTCTTCAGGTATGACGGTGAGGACTTCGAGGAGAATCCAAATAGTGCGGTCTGGCGGGATGTTGGGTAGATTGTCAGGCCTAAAGATGCAGAGGATGTCCTCCAAAGAGTGGTGCCAATGGTTAGGCGAAGTTCTTATCAGGTACGTCGCGAGCTGAAGAAATAATGAACAGAATGATATTAAAATGTCTGCCAAGTAGAACTTAATCTCCAGTAATCAAACACACTAAAAACAATCATCAGCTTTCGATTAGACAACAAGCAACATAAGTGAGGGCTGAAATGCTAGAGGCCTAACTGAAATGCCTTGGTGATATTTGTACCTGCGCAACGGGAGATTGTCTTTCAGAAAAAATTTATTTTTATAATTTTAACCTGCTGAGAATTTAAATATGATTAATTGTACCAATTTTGTAAACAAAAATCCATTTTGATTAGTCAAAAAAAATTTAATTATGAAAAAGACAGTCGTAAAATTTGCAAAACGTGAAACACGAGTGGAAATTTTGATTTGGAGAACACTTATTTTTCAGCCTTGAAAAGTGAAAACAAAGCTTCCGCTACTTTGGTAGATTCAGAAGCAATAGTGACTTACAGCGATGCAGAGTCGATTCAACACGATTTTGGGACCAGAAGAGTACAAGACGATCGTCTCCAAAATCTTCTGCTTGAGGTTGTCGTACTGATCTTCGGGGACTTCTGTCCAATTTTTCATCAGCTTCGTGTGAAGAGTCGTGGCGGCGAAGAATTGGGCTTCGCACGACTGAAAAGAAAGAACATAATAGGCGTAAACTTACTACATAACGATAGTCAGTTTGAATTTGTAAAATGCACAATAGAAATGTTGATCTAAACAAAATTATGGAGGGTAAACAACCATTTCAGGTTGCGGACGTCATCAGCTGACTTCCAAAGGAATTTGTTCTGAAGATTTCGCTCATGGATCCCATTGCCTCAGTGAATGTCGAAATCATCGAAACTAGTTGGTTTACTCGAGAGAAACGACCACTTCAAAGGCTTATTTTCAATTTTATACTTATGTTACAATATTTTCGATTGTTTGACGACAAATAACGCTCGCCCCAGAGAACGAGTCTACACCGGACCCCCTTGAGAGAAAAATTCCCTGAGGATTTCAGGTCGCTGGACACCCTGTATGTTAATAAAGAAGTAGCAGTCATTCCTTAATGAACAAGAACTTCCTTAGAAGATGAACTTGACCTCTTTATTAATATACAACAAGCAGCCTGGCAAAATACACCAGTAGGTAACTCAAAACAACAATTGTGACAATCAAAAATTGTATCCATTGGAATTGAGAAATTTACTGAATGCGAAACGAAAAGCGAGGAGAAAGTGGAAAAATAATAGAACATCCGAAAACAAAACAATACTTAACAGATACGCAAACAAACTCAAAAACCTAATCAGAACCATGGAAAATGAATCAGTTGATCACTTTCCAAGTACTCTGACTGCGGAGAAAGATACGGAGTACTCTCTCTACAAGGTTACCAAAAACTTGAAACGTCCCAAAGTCCTCTCACCTCTAATTAAAAAGGAGGATGGAACTTGGGCCAGAAGTAATATACAGGGTGTCCAAGTAACTACGCTCCCCCCACTTATTTTCTCTAATAGCGTGAGAAAAAAAATCGGATTAACGCTATTCTTCATAATTTTTTGCGTAGAGTTAAAAAATGACAAAATTGCGCAGTGTGCAATCGCGCAACCGTGCGCAATCATGATCAACTTTGTTTTTTCAAATGAGAACCCCCATTTTTTATTGCAGATTCGGAGTCTACGTCAAATTTTATGAACATTTTACTTCGACAACTTTTTTTTTTGAGGCGCGCAGCCCGCTCAGCGAGCGCTCAAAGATGCGCAACCCAGGGATTGCGCCAAAGTTGAGATGCAGGTAGAACTCAAGTGTGGCACATTACTTAGCACTGTTTTTCCACGCTGAATCGCGTGGTGGTGTCCCTTTCTTGATTCAATTCCATTTTACCTCATTTATAGCCAAAAAAGTCAATTTTTGAGGAGGAAATCATTGATTTCCTTACAAAGGGTAAGAATCCTAATCCTAATAATCCAATCATCCTAATAAAATGTAAAAAAAATTAAATTTTGTGATAATTATGTAGTAGTTTCCCGTTATTTTATAATTTTAAAAATTTAATTTTTTTACATTTTATTAGGATGATTCATTACCCTTTGTAAGAAAATCGATGATTTCCTCCTCAAAAATTGACTTTTTTGGCTATAAATGAGGTTAAATGAAATCAAATCAAGAAAGGGACACCACCACGCGATTCAGCGTAGAAAAACCCTGCTAAGTGATGTGCCGCACTTGAGGTCTACCTTCGTCTCAACTGTGGCGCAATCCCTGGGTTGCGCATCTTTGAGCGCTCGCTGAGCGGGTTGCGCGCGTCCAAAAAAAAAAAGTTGTCGAAGTAAAATGTTCATAAAATTTGACGTAGAATCCGAATCTGCAATAAAAAGTGGGGGTTCTCACTTGAAAAAACAAAGTTGATCATGATTGCGCATGGTTGCGCGATTGCGCACTGCGCAATTTCGCATTTTTGAATTCTACGCAAAAAATTATGAAGAATACTGTTAATCCGATTTTTTTTCTTACACTATTGGAGAAAATAAGTGGGGGGAGCGTAGTTACTTGGACACCCTGTAGAGAAAGCAGACGTTTTTGCTGAACATCTCTTCGAAACTTTTCAACCATTACCAAATCAAGTACCAGACGAAAATACAACTCGGACGGAAAAAATTGACGAACTCGAAATACTTCCAGTGACACTGAAGGAACTTAAAGATGAAATTAAAAGCAACATTAATGCAAAAAAAAACGCCCGGCTACGACCTGATATCAGGTCGTGTAGTGAAAGAGCTCCCCGATAAAGCTGTGATGAAATTGCTTCACATTATCAATGCTACATTTAGACTGAAACACATACCTTCCCAATGGAAAGTTGCTGAAGTCATCATGATCTCCAAACCAGGAAAGTCACCAACGAGAAGACGGGGTATCGACCAATATCCCTCCTCCCTGTTATGTCAAAACTATTTGAAAAATTGCTTCTTAAACGTCTCAAACCATTCATAGAAGATAGAAACTTAATTCCAAATCACCAATTCGGATTCAGAAAAAAACATTCAACTATAGATCAAGTCCATCGAATCACTAACATAATAGAAAAGGCCCTCGAAGGTAAGAAAATATGTGCTAGTATCTTCTTGGATGTGGCACAGGCCTTTGACAAGGTTTGGCACGAGGGATTGGAGTACAAACTGCACAGAGATCTCCCAAAACAGTACTACGTACTGCTAAAATCCTACCTTGAAAACAGACATTTCAGGGTGAAGCAAGATGACCAATACTCTGGCTTGAAGCCAATAAAAGCTGGGGTCCCGCAAGGGAGTGTCTTAGGGCCAGTCCTTTATCTACTGTACACAAGGGATTTACCCCAACGAGAAGGTACAACTGTTGCCACCTTTGCAAATGATACGGCTATCCTCTCCGTCGATGATGATATCGAAGCTGCAACTAGTAATCTACAGAAGTCAATCGCTGAGGTCTCTAAGTGGACCAATATGTGGAGAATAAAGTTGAACGAATCAAAATCAGTTCACATCAACTTCACTAACCGAAAAATTCCAGTCTTAGATGTTGAGATCAATTCAAATAAAATACCCCATACCGATGCAGTTAAATATTTGGGTATGACCCTCGACTCCAAATTAAACTGGAAAAAACATAAAGAAAAGAAAAAAGAGGAAATAAAAATCAAATTCAGAAAGATGTATTGGTTGATGGGAAGCAATTCTCGTCTCTCTCTCCACAATAAACTGCTTATTTATAAGCAGATCCTTCGCCCTATCTGGACCTATGGAATTCAGTTATGGGGCTGTGCCAAAAAATCAAACATTAACAAAATCCAAACCTCCCAAAATAAAATACTGAGAAGTATAGTGCGTGCACCTTGGTGCATGAGGAACGATGATATTCATCGAGACTTGGGGATGGAAACAGTCTACGAAATTATCGCAAGGTACTCAAGGAGGCACGAACAACGCCTCCACAATCATGAGAACCTGGAAATGCTCTACGTTTTGGACAACGAAGATGAACTCCGGCGACTCAAGCGAAAAAACCACTGGACTTAGTGCTGTTAAAGTGCCGTTATAGCTCAGTGTTGAAGATACTGTTATGAGAAGGGACTGCGTTTTACTGTAAACGGGCTCTCAAGGAGTGTAATAATGATATGTAATATTGCTAGATGGATTGTATTTAATATTCAGTTGCAATAATAAATCACGTTAAAAAAAAATTCCTTAATGATGAAGGGACTGAGGCTACTATTACCAAGCTTCTCACGATTCACATAAAACAGACGGAATTAAGCTCGTTTAGGTGTGCACCTGTCTACAGAGCCAAAAAAGATGCTCCAAAAGTTTTGCTCTCGTCCACACCACATTTATATGCAGATGATTTTCAATTATTTCACCAATGCTCAATAGATGAGCTCACGCTTGGCATCGCAATCGTCAATGAGGAGCTGGTGAGAGTTTCGCACTGGTCTCGTCGTAATGGCTTGAAAATTAATCCTAAGAAGAGTCAAGCAATTATCCTTTGGAAGTCTGCTATCTCCACCTCCTTCCTTCCACCTATAGTACTGGAAGGGATTATTTTGCCTTTTGCCGCCACAGTTAAAAACCTTGGACTTTTCTTTTCCTCTGACCTCTCATGGCATAGGCAGGTGTCTCATATTTGTCAGCGCATCTATGGTTCATTGCACACCCTCAGAAAGCTGTCCCATTTAACAACAGTAGAGCTTAGAGTGAAATTAGTCAAGTCTCTCTTAATTCCTCACTTTTTATATTGCGATCTGATTTTTTCAAGCTCTCTCGATAGTGTGATATACCTACATGTAGTTATTGTTAGTTTTGATCCTTGGTTACCAACCTGAAATCTGGTAGCCAAGTGTAAACAATAAAAGATTCATTCCAGTTTCCACATCCCACTCGTGTTGTCTTATGATTTATATTTTACACAATTATATAACATAACATGGCGCTGCGGACTAAAGGACGCGCGAAACGGCAAGAGGATCATGACGATACAACGTCTACGAATACAGGAGCTAATTTCCGTTTCCAAGGGCCGGTACCTGACAGATTCGACTTAAAATCGGACGAGTGGCTGCGCTGGTTGAAGCGTTTTGAACGATACAGGATGTCGTCCGGATTGTTCAAGGAGCCGGATTCTATACAAGTTAACTGCCTGATGGGACTTCTAGGAGACGAAGGTGAGGACATTTTATCCTCCTTTAATGTGCAAGAGGACAGTATTACCTATGATTTACTAGTCGAAAGGTTTACAAAATTCTTTGATAAAACTGTCAATGTGATCTTTGAAAGAGCTCGTTTTCGAAACTGCTATCAACAGGACGGAGAGACTTTTGATTCATTCCTAACTAGATTATATAATCTAATCAAATTTTGTAATTACGGTGCACTGAAAGACGAAATGATTCGAGATCAAATCGTGATTGGCTTACTTGATTCAAAGCTTTCAGAAAAGTTACAATTAGACAATAGCCTCACATTAACTTCCGCAATTTATAAAGCTAAGCAATCGGAGTTAGTCAAGAGCCAACAGACCACGGTGCGTAGCGGAAGGGAGATAGCAGAAGTAGGCACCAGCAGAGCAAAAGCCATTTCTAGCTCTTCAAGATCCATTCCACAGCCACCTCGTAGGAGTGGCTGCTATCGCTGTGGCCAACAGGGTTTTCACACCCAAAACAGTTGCCCTGCCATCAAAGCTAGGTGCAATTTCTGTAAAGTGGAGGGGCATTTTGAGGTTGGTTGCTTCAAAAAGAAACGGTCTTCCACAGACGAAGTAGTGTTGGAACACTCAGAAGAAGAGTTAGACGTCGAGTCGATGCGACTGGGCACTGGTACCGTGCACATTGATCACGTTTCTGGCCCCTCAGTTTCAGCCCCATACGTGGTTCCTATGCATCTGAATACATACAACGTCAGTTTTCAGGTAGATACAGGTGCTGATGCGACATGCGTTCCGCCTTCCATTTTGAACGTCGTTAGAATTTCTCCCATGTCTTTGGTCCCCTATCTCGGCAGAATAAGTCATGCTGGACGTGGGTCGCTTACCTGTTTGGGTACGTTTGCTGCTGAACTTTCCTACGGATCTTCAACTATTCAAGAACAAATTTTTGTCATAAAAGAATTGGCTACTGTTTATTACCTCGGGAAGGAGAACTAAGAACGATCACAACACAAGAGTTTTGGAGTCAATATATATTGAAATACAGCGGATGAACTAAGATGAATATAGACAGCTAGTTAATCGGATAGGAGCACGGAGCAACATGGCGAGCGGGCGTCGTCGGCAGGGTTACCCCAATGATCTGAATGGCAGTGGCCGCATAGAACTATTCCGCTCATTAAAGGACCTAATTGTTCTTTTCTCATTTATTTCTCCTGTTCTAGTTCTGGCTCATTATTGCTGAATAAGACCACCTAACGGTTGCATGATCATAGTTAATTATGAACTAATTGGCTGAGCGGGAGAACTAGGAACTAACTTCGTACGGGTTGGCAGCACTGCCCTTTGGCTTCCCGCCTGATCTTAGGCGGGAAGTCCAAACATACTCCCCCCCCAATATGACCACAGTCATATAATCTAATCTATGTCTTTAGGGAGTGGGCACAATTTGACTAATGGTCTTTTCAAGACTCCTGAACTAGTGCGAACAAGGGCAACCCGGGCTGTGCCGTCATCACCTGGACACAGTTCACATATGACCCCCATGACCCATTGAAGTGGAGGTCTATTGTCCTCCATTATAAGAACTACATCACCTAGTTTCGGTGGTCTGTCGGGGGTATTCCATTTTGAACGAAGTTGGAGGTCTAAGAGGTATTCCTTGCTCCATTTCTTCCAAAATTGATCTACCATTTGATTCACAAATGTCCACTTTGGGACTAGCCTAGTACTAGCTGTATGATCTACAGTGGACTCAGGTAGGGCTGTGAGTGGTCGTTGAACTAGAAAATGTCCTGGAGTTAGAACTAGTATGTCATCGGGAGAGCTGGATTGGTATACCAGCGGTCTACTGTTCAGCACTGATTCGACTCGTGCCACAATGGTGGTGAAGGTCTGGTAAGTTGTGGTCTGATCTCGGAGGGTCACTCGTATGAGGCGCTTGGCGGACTTTACCGCTGCCTCCCAGAGCCCCCCAAAGTGCGGGGCTCGCGGTGGTATGAACTTCCACTGTATACCCCTGGTCGCTAACTGATCAGTTAAATCATGGGCTACACCTTGAGCTAAAGCAGATCTAATTTTTCGCAAGAGATTGTTGGCCCCCACAAAGTTCGTACCATTGTCAGACCAAATGACGGCAGGTACCCCTCGCCTGGCCATAAAGCGCTCTAAACACTGCATGAACGAGTCTGTACTAAGATCTAGGACTGCCTCTAAATGTACCGCTTTCGTGGCCAAACATACGAACACTGCTAAGAATATTTCAATTTTTCTAGTTCCCCTAAGTCCAGCGATTGATACGGAAAATGGTCCAGCAAAATCTATCCCGGTCTGATTAAATGGGTACGTTTGGTGTACTCGACCAGCTGGTAACTGCCCCATTTCGGGTTGGAATGACCTAGGCTTGATCGAGAAACAACGCACACAACCGGACAAACACTTGTTCACAACATTCCGTCCATTGACGATCCAGTGCTTGGTTCTAATATGAGCTAACGTTGCTCTTGGACCCACATGCAAACAACTCTGATGTGCATGACGAACTACTAGATCAGTTAAAACGTCTTTGGCGGGGAGCAGAGTGGGATGCCTGGTCTCGAAAGAGCTATCTGCGCGATCAAGTCTACCACCGACTCTGAGTAAACCATCATCAGACCTGAAGATGGCTAGCTGCTTCATTAGCTTTGTACTTGACCCTTTATGATCCATTGAACGGATCACATCGGGGAATCCTCTAGCTTGCGCACGGCGGACGAGAGCAAGTTCCGCGTGCTTTAGTTCAGATGTGTCTAGAGGCGGAACTTGCATTACCAACTGTTCTACCGTTAAGGATCTACGTCGACGAGGAACTGAACGGTTTCTACAGTTCCGCACAAAACGCTGTACCCAAGCTACAACTCTCTTTAGCTTGGTGAGTGAACTATACCTAACTTCTAGATCATCGGAATTCGAACTGGCAGAGGATATAGGCTGATTTGCCCTAGCTTCCTTAATGACATTTTCGGAAGACAAATCAGGTCTAATTCTTCGAATGGGCCATCGTGCCCGTTCATCACTGAGCCAGCCTGGTCCGTTCCACCACATAGAGTTTTGAACTAACTTGTCCGGTAGCTCTCCTCGTGAAGCTATGTCGGCCGGATTATCCTTGGAGCTAACATGAAACCACCGGTCTGGCGGTACGTTCGACAAAGTCTTGGCAACTCTATTACCAACGAAAACCTTCCAGACTGGAGCGGGATCCGCAGTTATCCAAGAGAGAACTATAGTGCTATCAGAACAGGCTATGATCCGATCATCTGTAACCAATGGGAACTGAGCGCGTACTTTCTTAAAAGTTTTACCGAGCAGTTCCGCGGCTAAAAGTTCTAAGCGGGGGATCGATTCCGATTTTATTGGAGCAATGCGAGCCCTAGACAGAACTAACCTTGTTTGGACATTTTTTCCTGATCTAACGACGTGGTACACTACCGCGGCATAAGCTTTCTCTGAAGCATCCGCGAATCCGACCAACCACTGATCTAAGGTTGATGAATCAATGTGGCGGGGTAAACGGAGCTCTGTCAATACATTCATAGAACTAGCTAGCCTTTTCCATTCATAAGCTAGAGAACTAGGTAGTGGGTCATCCCAATCGTACTTTGCGTGACAGACTTCACGCTGTATGCACCGAGCAAACACACTGGTTGGCATAATCCATCCGCAGGGATCATAAATCCGACCTACTTGACTCGCTAACTCTCGCTTGGTTCGAACTAACGGGGTTGTCGGAATCTTAAAAAAGAATGAATCATGTCGGGGGTTCCAAGCGATGCCAAGCATTTTCAATGGTTTTTCAGAATCATCGTGCAGATCTACGTCTTCGTTCAGAGGAAGACAGTGATCTTTCGGAATTCCCATGAGGACCTTAGGATCATTAGAGGCCCACTTTCGAAGTTCTAGCCCGGCTGATTGTAATAATTCTATGACGTCATCACGTACAGCTATTGCCGATGTGACGTCCTCACCCCCACCATGAATGTCATCGACATACGAACGATCTAGAAGAACTTGAGAGCCTAACGGGTGATTTAGTTGTTCAGTCTGAGCTAAGTGCCTTAGAATCCTGTTGGCCAAAAATGGAGCAGAAGTTGTTCCGTAGGTCACAGTGCATAAAGCGTAATCCTGAATTGGTTCTGAAGGTGAGCTACGCCATACTATCCTCAACATGTCATGATCTACTGTAGGGTGTTTGAACTGTCTGAACATTTGCCTGATATCGGCGATAAAAACCACTTTCAATGATCTAAATCGCAGGACTATGTCGCTAATATCGGGTTGTAGCTTCGGTCCGGCGTGCAAAATCTCATTCAGAGCGCAACCGTTCGAAGTTCGCTGAGAAGCATTGAACACTACTCGGATCTTGTCCGAGGGATCACCCGGACGAACTACAGGATGGTGCGGTAGGTAATAATTAGCCAGTCCCGGGCTAGGGGGGGCTACTCGCCGCATATGCCCTAACTCTAAATATTCGTCCATGAATTTTGTGTATGCTTGAGCTAAAACGGGATCCTTTTTTAGTCTAGACTCTAATCTGAACAACTGGCGTAGAGCTATATGTCTAGAATCCCCAAGAGAAGTCTTGTCCTGAGCGAACGGTAATGGAACTGTGTAACGTCCATCACTGGAACGCTGAACTTTATCGAGAAACAATTGCTCAGCCTCCATTTCGGCCGGCGTCCATGGTACAGTTTCCTCGACAGATTCAATTTCGAACATCCTTTTGAGCAGATCATCTGTCTCGTGAGACACCGAAGTAAGGACTATTTCCGAGACTGTGTTTTCCATTACTGAACTATGAACTGACAGGTGAACTGACAGCGGAACTATACTGTCACCGGTTGAAGTGCGCATGTTCTCAGCCATTCGAAATAATGACGTAGGCGTACGAAACGCATTACTGACAGGAACTACTGAATAAAGATTTCGCACTAACACCCTTTCCTTTGTCTGATCGTCTTGTGGACTAGTAGGAATTGATTTGATCATCGAACTAACGTCATCCTCTGCTGACTGTTGTAATTGAGGCTCAGCAGGTTGGATTACCGTTTCCTGAATTTTATTTTTGATAACTAACTTGAAGGCTCGAACTATTTCCTTTAAGGCAGCCTTGAGATATCTATCATATTCCTTTTTGGGATCTAAAGTGCTACTGCTCACGTCAAGATGTACTTCTGTACTGACCACTGACCGTTGTTCACATGGTGCAAAACGAACTAAACGGTCGTCGGAATTGCGTCTTCCTCCTAAGACCAACCAACCAAACTCAGACCCCACCAACCAGGGGGACGAACCAACTGGTAGTACTACTTTATCAAATTGAGCTACCTGTACGAAAATATCCACTCCTAGCAATAGCTCTACCTCGTCTCTTCTATTGAAAGATGGGTCGGCTAGTTGACTGTTAAGATCTTTAATGTGTGACCATTGATCTATTGAAAAACTAGATGACGGTAACGGCGCTACAACCTGATCTAATACCATTGCGGTGATTGGAAGACTACGCCCAGTTTTTGTGAGTACATAAAGGGAGGTGATTCCTTTTAGTGATTGAACATTAGCACCAACACCAGCGATCTGAGTATCAATGGGCGAGATCTGAAGTCCGATAGACCTAGCAACCCTAGTCGTAATCAAATTGATTTCCGATCCAGAATCCAATAATGATCTAACTGCCGTTTTAAGTGGCTTAATACCATCGGACAGGTCTACCAGCGCAGTAGGAATGAGTCCCCTGGTTCCACCTTTCTTAATGCTTGATCCTTTGCTTTGACCTAGTGCCGACCTATTTTGATCCCAATTTGTAGAGCTACTGATGAACGTATGGGGACGGAAGTCCACCGCTACGTTCGACTGGGGAGGCTCGCTTGACCTACCTATGGGACTGACGCCTATCCTACCTACGGGGGGCGACGTCAGCGGAGACTGCGGGAGCTTATCAGCTAAATATGAGCTAACTTCACGTGTAGTGCAATGACCACCGGGACCTGGGTTAGCACCTAAAGTAGGTATCATCAGTCGCCGATGATCGTCCACGGAAGTCGTAGGTACTAGCATGCACATGTTATGGGCAGCCGAGCTACTGCAAGAACTAGAACTAGACATCCTACCTAAGGGATCGGAATAATCATGCAACTTGGAACGATGAGTGGGTCCACCTTCAGCAACAATGCCAGAGTAAGAACTAATCGGAAGTTTTATTGAACTCTTAGAACAAAAATTTTTTGAACCAACAGCCTCTTTTGAACGATTAAATGAACTATTTGAACAATGATTATCTATTTTTGAACTAAAATTTTGAGGGCTGTTGGTCGCCTTATGTCAATTGGAACTTTCCTGAGCAAAATCAGAGCTATGAGCCTGTACTGGCCTGGCTTCCCCTGAACTATTAACATGCTCACTTGATACATAATTTGTCCTATAGCGAGGTTCTGAACGGGCGCGAGTAGAACTAGGCCAGGACTTTACGGGGTCGCGACTCCGTTCGATATTTTCCCCCCTTGAACTATTTGAGGGAGGCATGACTTTATCTGGATTTTGACCGGTACTGGGTACCTTGGGAGCCCCGGACGGGCGCTCCAGATCCGGATGAATCAAGGCATGGTGTCGCTCTCCGCAGTGGCACCTCCTCTCGGACTGGCATCCTTCCAGGGAATGGCGGAACGAAAAACAGTTTGAACAAATTCCTGACTTTGAGACGAAGGCGATTCTGCTCTGCTTCGGTTCCCTCTTGAACTGCTGACAGTGATAGATAAAATGAGCGCCGGAGCAGAAATGGCATTTTAGTGCGGAGTTCGGAAAGTCAGTGTTCGGGCGGGGGGTTTCGACGTCACCGGACGAGCGCTTTGAACTAGAATAGCGGTAAAGTCCCGAAGCCAGCGGAGCGGTACTAGCCGGCATCATGCGTATCAAAGACAGCTCGCTTTCCAAGAACTGCATCAGATCGGTCGCTGTTGGAACTGAATCAAGTCCTTGTGACTTTTCTCGATTGAACTTTTCCGCCAATGTTTGATCTATGCGGGAGAACAATGCCTCAAACATTAAGAACTCTGATAGATCCTCGGTGTCTATTTCCTTCATCGCGCGCAACCACGATCGTGCCGCAGCTAGGTATTTTTCGACTTGACCCGCTTCCGGGGTTCTGATGTGCGGTATTCCGGTTCTATCGGCAAATGTTTTGCGAGCTAGCCGGTATTTTCCGGAGTTCTCCGCCACAAGAGAATGATATAGAGCTAAGTAATCAGATCCGTCCGATTTGTAGCTCGAAAGAGAGGTTTTGGCTTCACCAACTAGCTTTTCTTTCAAGACCTGATATTTTATTTCGTCTGGCAGATTCGGTACGTTATGAACTGCCCGATCGAAAAGTGATCTAAAAACGGCGAACTTTGTAATATCACCATCGAACGTTGGAACGGTGGGCACTAGCATCTGCATATATTTCACAGCCTCGAATGTGGAGAGATCGACCCGATCTAACTTAGGTTCGTCATCTCCCAGTGAACTAGCGGGATCGACTAGTGAAAGCTCCATTACCAAGTTAGCGATCTGTTCTGAGAGGGCGTCGGAAACCTCTTGTTCGAAGCCAGCGGAGTCTACTTCATCCCCCAAGGTGTCGGAGTGTTCTATGTACTTCTCTATCATGCGGGTGGATCTTTCGGTTTGACTCGGAAGATCTAATACGCGTACTACCTTCATAGACCATGTTCTTAGTTTGTTGAATAACTTCTTCTGATCGTCGTTCATAACGCCAACGACCTCCGGAGCTAGATCGACGATGGACATCGTGTCTTGAACGTTTGAGCTAACGGCAGATCTAACCTCGAAAAGGACTGGAACTTGCTCAGCACCTTTTTCGCGAAAATTCCCGGGTTTTCGGCACCAAATGTTTATTACCTCGGGAAGGAGAACTAAGAACGATCACAACACAAGAGTTTTGGAGTCAATATATATTGAAATACAGCGGATGAACTAAGATGAATATAGACAGCTAGTTAATCGGATAGGAGCACGGAGCAACATGGCGAGCGGGCGTCGTCGGCAGGGTTACCCCAATGATCTGAATGGCAGTGGCCGCATAGAACTATTCCGCTCATTAAAGGACCTAATTGTTCTTTTCTCATTTATTTCTCCTGTTCTAGTTCTGGCTCATTATTGCTGAATAAGACCACCTAACGGTTGCATGATCATAGTTAATTATGAACTAATTGGCTGAGCGGGAGAACTAGGAACTAACTTCGTACGGGTTGGCAGCACTGCCCTTTGGCTTCCCGCCTGATCTTAGGCGGGAAGTCCAAACAGCTACTCCTCTTTTGGGTAGATCGTCTATAGAAGGGCTCAAGCTTCTATCAATCAACAGACGCACCTCGAATGTTCTGGAAGCGAGGGTGGAAGATGAATTTTCTGAATTTTTTCAGCCACTTCCAGGGGCTATGGTTGGAGGTAAATGTACGGTATTGTCTAGAACGACTGATGCCAGACTTGATACTGACGACTTCGAACTTGGAGGAGTCCTACAGGAAAACGTCGACGTTTTATGTGCCAAGTATCACCCCAGCCATTCAGATCCTACGAAGCCAACAGACTTTCCTCAGCTACCATGGTCCACAGTGGGGATTGACTTTCTGAAGGCAAAAGGGGAGTTGTTTCTTATACTGCAAGACTACTTTTCTCAGTTCCTCGAAATTCAGCAAGTCAAGAACAACCAAGCTTCTACCATAGTCAAAGTACTTAAACAAATTTTTGCCAGACATGGGGTACCGCAAAAGGTACGAAGTGACAACGGTCCACCGTTTAACAGCCGCGTTTTTGTTGACTTCGGCAAGGAGTATGAGTTTGAAATTTTAGCAAGTAGTCCCACGTATGCTCGATCGAATGGTCTTGCGAAGTCCGCTGTGAAGACGGCTAAGCTGTTGATTATGAAGTGTACGGATTGGGCTGAGGGTCTCCTGCACTACAACGCTACCTCACTTGAGAATGGATACTCCCCATCGGAACTTCTAATGGGACGTAAGCTCCGAACCTCGGTACCAGTGTTGCAGAACTCTTTGAGGCCCACTCTTGTGGGCGAAGCAGCTCTGAAGTACAAGGAGTTGACGCAGAGGGAGAAGTCAAAGAAGAACTACGACATAAGACATGAATCATTCATGGAACGTCCACCATTGGAACCCGGTCAGCATGCATGGATCACCAATATGAAGACGAAGGGTCGCGTTTGAGGAAACTAGACCAGCCTCGTTCCCATCTAGTTGAAACGGAGAGAGGTGGAAGGATCCAGAGAAATCGTTTTCACTGTGTCCCTTTCAAGCCTTAGGGTACAGGATCTGGCTGAAGAAGGGGAGATGTGATATACCTACACGTAGTTATTGTTAGTTTTGATCCTTGGTTACCAACCTGAAATCTGGTAGCCAAGTGTAAACAATAAAAGATTCATTCCAGTTTCCACATCCCACTCGTGTTGTCTTATGATTTATATTTTACACAATTATATAACATAACAGATAGTGTTTCTAGTAGGAGGCTCCAAGTACTTATGAATGCATGTACTAGGTTTTGCTACAATTTGAAGCCCCGAGGACACATTTCTGCATTTGTCAACAACATCTTAAGTTGTAGTCTCACCAATTTTTACAAATTAAGAATGGCCGTTTTTATTTTCAAGTTGATTAATTTCCGAGATTTTGTTTTACCTCTTACCTTACGAATTTCTTTAATATGGGTAAGTGCTCTAGATTGAATACCATCATCCAGGTGCACGGCTCATCAAAACATTTTATTGAATCGCTAAAAGTGTCAGGTGCGAGGCTCTGGAATTCGCTTCCTCTGGGGATTCGTTCCCTTCCGACGTTGACGCGATTGCGGCGTGCTTTGGTGGCGCATTATGAAAGCTGACTTTTCTTTCACTTCCTTTCTATGATTTCTTTCACTTCCTTTCTTTGATTTCCTTCCCCCTCTTTCTCTATTTCCTTCCCCCTCTACCTATCTTTCATTCCCCTCACTCTCTCTCTCTTTCTATTCCTTTACTCAATTACATCCCCCTTCGCTTATTTCAATAATTTTCTCACATACTTACCATAAAAGTATTATTTTTTATATTTTTTAATTTTTATAATTCTAATCTCGGCAGTGGCTTTATTTCATTAATTTTAGCATGTTGCATTCAATGGGACCAATGTCCTTTGCTTCACGTAATTTGTTATAAATAAATAAAAAAGGCAGCCCTATGAGTCCGAACCTTGTTGTAGATTTGTTCAGGGGAAATATTGACAAATCAAACGAGTTAGACACTAGAATATTAAAGGATGTAGGTAATTACAGTGACTACTGTAAAAAAAAATTTGAAGTTGAAGTAGTAATAATTACTATGTAGGCCTGCTACTTGTGGCGATTGTGTCGATGGACCACAGAGGTAGCGTCCCGGCTTACTCGTGGTGATTGTGACGATTGTGGCGACACACCAGTTGTAAGCGGGATTTACGTTCGACAGGGTTAAGGTTTCGTTCCGCGGCGTAGTTGGTAGCAGCACGAGGTTGTGACGCCACGTGCCGATCCCAAGTTCACCGGATGACACAAAACCTAACGTGGCGAGCTCAGGTGGGAAGGGGAAGACAAACAAATATCGAAACAATAGTTAATTTTACAAGGGTAGCGTGTGGTATTTACCTGTGACGAGGCGGTGAAGCGGCCAGTCGGATTCCTCGGGATGATGCAATCTGAAATGTTAGCCTTAAGGGCGTCCTACTGAGAAAATGGCGTCCGCCAAATGCGACGCTGCCGAAGGGGCCTACGAAGGCGTCTGAGGGACGCTTCGGAAAAGATGGCGGAGTGTGACGCGTCACCAAGCTCCGGTTTTTCACACTGAGGAACCAGGTAAAATGAGAAAAGATATTCAAATGCAGAATTACAACAATAAGAGGTAAGTTTATTAAATATGCAAATGGTTTTCTGACTAGGCACACCGAAGGGTGTGTCGAAAAGAAGCCTGACGGGCGCAACAACACAAGTAAGTATGGCACAAGATTCAATGTTCAATAGGATAGATCTTCAGATAATATTTCAAATGTACAAATTAATAACTCCAATTTGACTTTATGTTTCAGGTTTCCAGAGTATATCAGTTCAACGTTCCAGGTTTTCAACAAAGGTGAGTATGGTAAGTATAGGTTAACTTTGTGTTGCAAGTACGAATTTAGCATTAAATTACAACTCTCAATATTACGACTTTTGTCCAATTGTTTCAGAATTACTTCTACGCACTGTCCTAACTGCATTGGCCAATGGTTAGAAGGTAAGTTATAGTTTTCACTCACACGTGTCAGGGCCCTGAGGTATCCTTCCAGGTGTGATGTGGCGATTGTGGTGGTTGTGGCGACGGACGTCCAGGGAATCCAAGTGTTCTTCCTCCAGATCAATTCGGCGCGATACGGCAATTTTCGATGGTCAGGGATCTTACGAAAAAGCGTTGTGAAAGACTTTACGGGGCGGTTTGACTCTAGCAGCTTTAAGTTCACGGGCAGCAGGGCTCTCAATGACTTGTACTGAATATCAAGGGGGGTCTGCCTGTGGAGGGGGCTGCTCGTTGGTTTTGTTCCGGATGGTCCCCCTCCGCTCACTCGACGGACGGGCGCCTGCCAGGTGGAGACTTCTGATTGGCTCCCCCCGCCGAGGGAGGGACGCTCTGGCTGGAGACGGCGTCTTCATGTTGAGGGGGGGGTGACGTCACCTTCCGAGCTGACCACGGATCCGAATCTGACAATCATCGCCGCGGGTGGCTATGACAAATTCGGATCGGAAGGGAGTTAACGAATTAACCCAGTCTCTTCACTGGAAAGGTTCCCCAGTGAGTGGAGACTCACATCCCCCTTCCCTCCGGGAGCCAGCGTTGTCAAAGACGACGCTGGGTATTCCCAGAGGAGCCAAGGGACGCGCCTTCCTTATGGCCAGCTCGTAGGCGTGGCGACGGCACCCGCGACAGTTGGCTGGGTCGCGTTGTGCCCGATGGTCTTCGGGGCACTCCGGCAGCGGTCGTCCCTGGCGATGGAAGTTCTTTAGACGTTGCCAGAACTCCTTACACCCCGGGCACCGGAAGACGAAGAGCTGTGGTACCTTCTTGGTGCAGACAGGACATTGACGCTTTTTGCTGATTCGTAGCACGATCCTCGGATGGGCCGGAGGTGGTATCGTTTTAGCCGGTTCTGCTTCGTCTTCGCTGGAGGTCGCGGGAGAGCGCCCGGGTGTCGGTGGTACGTCCCGGGTGGGTGACTCTTCGTAGGAACTGACTCTCCCACGAGCGCGCCGGGGTGGTCGAGGCGTCGTTAGCGGCGAGTGTAATGGTGTCAAGGCCACGTATGGGTTTGGTTGCGGACTTCTGACCTCGACGGCCTGAGGCACTGGTGACGGGGCGGGGGACGAAGCCGGGGGCGGAGCCGGGGAGCGAGCCAACTTCTCCTCAGCCTCCGCAGACCTCGCCGCAGGTGCCTCTGCAGATAGCTGGTTGATTGCCTCAGGTGTAGCGGTCTTCGCCGCAGGTGGCTCCACTACCACCTGTGCGTTGGCTGCCTTGGACTCCGCCACGGCTGCGTCCCGTTGCTGGATCAGTTGTTGTCGATCCAGCAGCCACTTGGCTTGGCGGTCCAACAACGCATCCCGCTCCTGCACGATCCTCTGGTAGATGGGAATCCACCTGTGTATCTGGAGGATCGTGAGGAGCGCCGAATTCCCTGACGTGTGGCGGCTGGTTGGGGTGTCGCCACACATTGTGAATCGCACGAAGTTGGAGAGCGTTTCCAGTACGTCGTAAGGGTCGTCGGTTGGCGCGGGCGTGCTCACGTGTCCCGGCGACTGGTCTCGAAGGCCGGCGATAAATCTTTCTGTTCGCCTTCTCATGAGTTCCACCATGGGGTCCGGTGACTGGGGGCCCCCGTCTACTATCCACTCATCTAGCGGTTCTTGTGCCATCCTACAACAAACAAATAAACGCCCTACTGTAACATCCTGCCTAGGAAAGTGACTCAGGAATTGATCTCATTGTACTTCACACAAATAATTCTGGCCTTGTTAGGAAGGTAGCAGAAGTAACGGTTCGGCTTGGTCTGAAGGACCTAAGTGAAGTTTGTCGGTCTGAAGGACCCAATTGAAATTGGTTGGTCTGAAGGACCCAAACTGAATTTGTTGGTCTGAAGGACCATGTGTCGAGGTCGTGGTCAGTCTTTCCTAGTAGTCAGTCAGTTTGTCTTTCGGCCTAAGTGGAGTTGCTTATAATTTACGGAAGGGTCACGCCGGCGGAACGAATATGGGGTGGTTCCGGTTGGCGCCTCTCCTCTGAGTCGTTTCGGAGGTAGACCTTCAGGTGTCGACGGCTCTTCGGCTTTGCGTACCACTGGTTCCTGGTGAGGGCTGTTGCTGTGGCGATCGTGTTTGCTGTGGCGATCGTTTTCGCTGTGGCGATCGTGTTCGCTGTGGCGATCGTGTTCGCTGTGGCGATCGTGTTCGCTGTGGCGATCGTGTTCGCTGTGGCGATCGTGTTCGCTGTAGCGAGTGTCCTCGGGATGGTTGACCGGGTGTTGTGAGTTTCCCGCTGAATTCTCGGCTGATTTTCCCAAAGGGTAGCTGACGCTTTCATCTTCTTCACGGGTCGAGGAGCGATCTGAGTGTCGATCCGCGTCCTCGAGGTGAGTCGGTTGTGGCGAAGCAGTCCCTGGTTTGACTGTTCCGAAAACGGTGTAGTGGGAGCGTTCTCGTGAGATCCGGTCGGCACATCGCCACATTCCATCATGGTCGGGTTTGGAGGCGGGCCATCGCAACTCCTCATCAGAGTCTTCCATTATTTCTTCCTGTATCCCCGTTTCCGTTTCGTGAATGTTCCTTATTGTTTCTATTTCCGGAGTTTGATTGGATTTGGTATGGTCCAGGAAAGTATCGTCCGGTACACCCAGCACAAAGGCCGGTTTTGAGGCGGTTAATGTGTACTACCTGACGTTTTATGTCGGGTGAGTCCCTGATTTCATAAGTAACATTCGAGTGTTTCTTCAGCACCGTCCACGGTCCACTCCATGGACTCCAGAATTTTTTCACGACACCTGGGGGCGGCTGCATGTCCTTTAGGTACACCATATCCCCTGCCTCAAAAGAGCGCAGAGAGCGGCGGGCGTTGATGGCTTCCGTCCGTTTCTTCCAGGCTTCGTGTAGGCACTGTGTCGTGGCGTCACGGGCCATTCGGAGATTCTTCAACAAGGAGGGACTCAGGTAAAGGTGTTCGAAGTCCTTGAAAGGTGTGTCGTTCGGAGGCGTATTTCTCTCCCAAAGGTAAGAAAATTTGGAGTAAACCCCGAGTACTCTTATGGGGGCTGAGATCGGTACGCTGGCGAGTGCTACGGGCAACATGGTTTACCAGTCCTTAGTTTTTTGGTAATTTTCGCCAAGATGTGGTCAAGGTTCGGGGAAACGCTCGCACACCCATTTCCTCTCTGGGTGGTACGCGGTCGTGAAGATCTGCCGTATCCCCATTGGGCACAAAGTTCGCGTGTCGATCCGGCGGTGAAGGCGGTTCCGCGGCTCCGCAACAAGTCTCTCGGGTACACCGTGGTTCTCGGTATAAATTCCTTCGCTAAAATTTGCGCGACAGTAGAAGGCGGTACAATTGGTGGTAACATATGCTTCAGCCATACTTAGTAAAATGGTCGATTACGGTAAGGAGGTATTTGGGTTTCCATTCGTCACGATGGGCCCACGAAATCGATGCCGACGATGTGTCCGGGTCTCTCGGGAGGAGCGGCTTCTGAATCGGACTTTTCAGATTCGTCGGGGTGTTGCGACGTAAACACGTTCACAACGTTGTGTACCTGTTCTTGACGTCTCTCGATAGTCCGGGCCAGTTCTAGTCGCCTCACCACCTTTTCCGTCAACTTCGCCTCCGGGGTGTCCTGCCCACTCATTCTTTTATGGCATCTGTCAATCAACCATTCACGAAGTGAAATAGGGATGAGGGGTACCCATTCGTGTCTACCATCGTGTCGCACTCTCATTTTCCCACACTCCGTTAGCTTTTCGCAATCCTTCCTACCGCGACTCAAAACCATCGATTGGACCCAATCATCGAGATCCTGTGCCGCG
>CM019174.2:9791855-9853546 GCA_009739505.2 Apolygus lucorum | reverse complement strand
AGGTAGCTGTCTCCCGAGCGGCTTGGAGATGAGGCGTAGCGTTCCAGGGATACACTTTGTATATTTGAATTCTGTTATACCTGAAGGGTTTTGTCACCTGAAGGGTGTTTTCTTTTATCGATGTATTTGTTAAATAAATGAAGTTACGTTACGGATGTTTCTTATTTCAAGCAAGTTCCTAATCGATACAGTTGAATCAGAATATTCAGAACCTGGGATGCGGGTCGCTTAAAGGAGAAATGCAAGGTTAAACAAATACTTAGGTTTAATGACCAGAAGTTGAATTTGGCGATACAGGGATCTGACTCGAATGGTTTCTCCAAATGAGAACGAAGCCGGAAGGGCGTTACTGAGACTCGAAAAAGGTAAGTATGAAATGTTTTATTATAGTTAATTTAAGCAACAATTCTTACTCAATACGTCTTAGATACGGTCGATACAGGTTCGATCCTACTGGTTCCTATTCGAATTATACCTCTTAAGTTCACTGAGTTCACGTTACCTTCTACCTAATTGGCCATTGAGAGTAGAATTTAAGTTATTTACGCACTCACGTTCCAGGTTACCGGGGCGAGTCTGGGTCGCGGTGCGGCGTGGTTTGATGGGGGAGAGCCGGGACAGGGCTGGTCCTCGTGGTCCTCGATCCTTTTCTGATCCGGGCGACGGCGGAGGTTCCAGGGGAGGCGGGACGGAACAAGAGCACTGGTTACTTTATTCACTCTAGTAAAACCTAGTGACTTGGGGGAGGCAGGAGGCGATATGGTTCGGCGCGATACTGGTGGTCGACGCGGAACAAGGGGAGTGAGCTTCAAAGACAGGGGGGTGCGCTTCGAGACGGCTGGCAAGGCGGTGGCTTCAGGACTAACTGTTCTTTTCCAATACAATAGTTTAAGAGGGCTTCTCCAGCCATCAGGGTTGCCCCTCCCTTCTGTGGTTGGTCGTCTTTCTTGCTTCGGTTGGACAGGTTGCTCATATGGAAGTTTTGATGGACTTCTCAGGTGATCTCGTATGGAAGTAGTCCTCCTGCTCCATGGTTGATTATTGCTCTTGTAGATAGTTGTTTTGTTTTGTGTTCTGTGGTGTTAGGTGAACACGGTGGTGGGAGGTCACGCCCGTTGGTGATGGTGACCTCTTTCGGGCTTCTGGTCCCGAAGGGGTATCAGGACTTACGGACAGGCAGTGCCTGTGAGGGAAATAGTGAGCAACTTGGCGGTTGCTCACATTCCCCGCCCCTTCGGGAGCCAGGGTCATCCACGATGACACTGGGTATGGGTACAGCATCATCGGGGTACGCCTGCCTCAAGGCTGCTTCGTACTGGTGTCGCCTGCATCCGGGGCAACTCGCGGGTTGTCGGCGCTCCTGGTGTTCTGGAGGGCATGTCGGCAGTTGCTTTCCTTCCCTCGGGTGAGCTCTCCGCAGTCGTTGCCAGAAGGTTTTGCAAGCAGTACATCTGAATTTCAAGATGTACTGGCATGCTTGCCTGCACACGGGGCATTCCCTGGACCCTTTGCGGACCGACGACCTTTCAGGTCGGAGGGTCGCAGGGGTGACTGCGGGGGAGGTTCTGCAGCGGCTCAACCTGAGCTTGGGTATTGGCGTTGACACCCAGCATCGTTGTTTGGAGTCTCGGGATGGCGCGGAGATTCCAGAATGGTCGCGGGATCCACGTCTGTCACGATCCGGATCGGTGATGGCTCGGGCACGTCCGCGAAGATGCTGCGTCCGGGTGTTGCGGTGGCGATTCGTATCGGCGGACTTGCTCTGGGATTGGGAGGTGGAGATGTGGGCAGTTGGCTTCCTGTGTGCAGTTGGCTTCCTGTTGCTGCAGCCCTCCACTGGTACTTGCCGCGGGTGGCTCCTCGGAAGGTGGTGCGGGCACTGCACCGGGCTGTGAGGTTCGGTGCCGTGTCCTCAACAGGTCGCGATTCGCTCTCTCCAACAAATCCTTTGTTGGCGTAGGAGTTCGCTCCGTTCCTCCAGCAGCATGTCTCTCTCTCTTTCGCGATCCTCTGGTAGGTGGGCAACCAGGATGCTATTTGGCTGATGGAGACCATACAAACATCTCCCAGAGCAGCTCGTGCTTCGCAATTATCCGCCCTTATCATGGTTCGCACGTATATCGCCAGGGCTCCCATTTCGTCGCGGGACAACACGTCGGTTCGGTGGTGTTCACGAAATTTTTGGGGAGTTTCGCGAGTTCGCGGATTTGAGTCTCGATTTCGCGTTTTAATAACGCGACAATTCGTTCGTCCGGCGGTGGCGTGTTTCCCAGGCCTCGGGAGTACCCAAGTGCTGCTGCGTCATCCTAAAATTAAATTTTAAACTTTGCTAATTTGTTTTCTTTTACAATTTGAATAATTGAACATTTTTGTTTTTGGCTTTCAGGCTGATGGTTGCGGTGGTCTCAGATCCAGGTAAGCTATCTTAATGTATAAGAGGTAGTTATTGTAATTTAGATTATTGTGCAGGTTTATATGTTCGCGTTATTTAAGGTAAGTTACTTTAAGTTTTACATGGTAAGTTTTAGCTTATAATAAATTTTCGAGTTGACCTGAGGGGTTCTGGTGCTTTCACCGGGAACCTTCGAGTCGTATCCCATGCCATCCATTAATTCTGGTTCATACTAATAAGAAAATATTTTTTTTTTTTTTTTTTTTTTTTTTTTTTTTTTTTTTTTTTTTTTTTTTAAACGAATTTAACTAAAATGTGAACTTTTCTGTATGTGTATCTACACTGTATGTTTGTGTGTGTAACTGTTGTGTCTGTCTGTATTTAGTGTTCTAGTAGTCAGTTAGTTAGTCGAGCCTCGTCCTGTGTGAAGGTTACGGTAGTCCACTGGTACTCTCCGACGGAAAGTGTACCTTGGTGTATTTTCCGTTTGAGTTTCGTCGGTGGTCTCCACTTCACTCACAGGGGCGTTTTGTTCCTGTCTTGGGGTTTCTGTGTTGTCTTCATCAGAAGATGTTTCAGGTGGGCTGGTAGTCTGGTCCCACAATGGGTCTACATGAGGTGTGGTTGGGTTCGATGGGGTCACTGGACCATCGACGGTTCCTTTTTGTGAGGAACCGGATTGGTTCGGTTTCCCTTGTTCATTCGTTGGAGTTACTGGGTACAGTTTGATGGGTTTCTCATCAGCTGAGGCCCAGTCTTCGACCAGTAACTTTTCCACCAGGGTTGTTTCAGGTTGCGTTACAGGTGTAACATCCGTCTTTGTTGGTTTCCACCTCTTGATCAGTGAAGGACTCGTCGGGGATTCCATTAGCGAAAGCTGGCTTGAGTCGGTTTACGTGAACTGTTTGACGTTTCAGGCTCGCGAGGTCACGGATTTCGTACGTTACCTCCGTGTATTTTGCCGTTACAATCCATGGTCCAGACCAAGGACTCCACAGCTTCCTGGCGGCTCCCGCCGGAGGCTGTACTTCCCTAAGATACACGCGATCATCCAACTGGAACGATCGGCTCTTCAGGCGTCGATTTATTACTTCGCTCCGTTTCTTCCAAGCGTCGTGAAGGCAAGTTATGGCTGCGTTTCGGGCAATCCTTAGTCGTCTTAGGTTTGAGTCATCGGGTTCCGAGTGTACGTTCTGGAACGTCTCGTTTGGCAACCTGATTTCTCGACCGAAAGTTAAGTAGTTGGGTGTAAAGCCAGTACTTTTATGTGGGGTCGCTCTGTATGCAGCCAGTGCTATCGGTAGAACGACTTCCCAGGCGGTTGTCTTCTTCACGATTTTCGACAAAATGTTTGCCAGTGTCCTGTGAAATCTTTCACATACACCATTTCCCTCCGGGTGGTACGCTGTCGTAAACACTTGCTTTATTCCCCATTTCAAACAGAGTTCTCGGGTTGATTTTGCAGTGAATCCCGTTCCTCTATCTGAGACTAATCTCTCGGGGACACCATGAGTAGGGATATACTTAGTGGCCAAAATGCGTGCCACGGTTTCTGCCGTACAATCACCAACCACGTACGCTTCGGCGTATTTGGTAAAATGGTCGATGGCTGTTAGGATGTATTTAGGGGTTGATCCGGATGTAATCGGTCCTACGAAATCAACTCCTATAATTTGTCCCGGTTTTTCTGGTAGCAGGGGTTTTTGTATGGGGTGTCTCAATCCGTTGGGTGTGTTTCGCTTCTGGCAGGCGACGCATTGGCGGACGTAGTTCTTCACATCTTTTGCAAGACTTGGCCAATACCCGAGTCTTCTTATAATCTTTTCCATCGCTTCTGCTCCAGGATGGCCAGCCCAAGCGTTCCGATGACATCGATCGAGTAGCCAATCCCTCAAGGAAACAGGCATCAAGGGAACCCACTGTTCTCTTCCATCGATCTTGATCTTGATTTCTCCTACTCCATTAACTTTCCTAGATTCACCCCCCATTTTTAAACGGAGTGTCGACTGGACCCACGGGTCGATGTTTTGGGCGGCGATGATGAGGCTTCGGGGAAACTCGAGGGTTATCGCGCCGATGTCCATCCGGCTCAGCCCATCCGCGTGAGCCATCTGCGATCCAGGTCTGTATCTGGGTACGAAGTTGTACTCGGCCAATCGGAGCGTCCACCTTCCTATCCTGGACGTCGGATCTTTGAGGCGCATGGCCGCGGTTAGGGCCATGTGATCTGTTTGCAGCTCAAAGGATCGACCCAGTAAGTACTCTTGGAAGTGTCTCACTGCCCATACGACAGCTAGCAGCTCCCTTTCAGTTACCGAATAGCGCGTTTCGGCCGGATTTAACTTTCGGCTGGCGTATGCCACGGGTCTTTCCTGCCCGTCGTATTCTTGTGATAGTACTGCGCCCAACGCTGAGTTCGAGGCGTCTGTGGCCAGGATGAAAGTCCTATTGAGGTCCGGATACACCAAAACCGGTTCTCCTGTCAGCTGGGCTTTCAAGTCGTCGAACGCTTTCTGCTGGAGCTCTGTCCATTCAAACGGTACACCCTTTCTAGTCAGGTTCGTCAATGGTGTCACGATCTCGGCGAAGTTGGGGATAAAACGGCGATAAAATCCCGCCAACCCAAGGAAGGATTGCAGCTTCAGCACGGATGTGGGTACAGGGAAATCCCTAACCGCCCGTGTCTTTTCGGGTTCGGTGTATATTCCCGTGGATGTTACCCTATGTCCAAGGAATCGTACCTCTTGCTGTAAAAACTCGCACTTCCCAAGGTTCACCTTCAGTCCAGCATCGCGAAATCTGTCGAACACCTGTCTGAGCTTCAAGAGGTGCTCCTCTGCAGTTGGTGAGAAAATAATTACGTCGTCCAAGTACACTAGACATTGATCTCCAAGGAGGCCATCCAATACGTTATTCATGACGCGTTGGAACGTCGCCGGCGCATTTTTCAAACCGAATGGCATTTTATCGTATTCGAAGTGTCTGCCAAGTACGGAAAATGCGGTTTTCTCTTTCGTTTCGGGATGTACTGGGATCTGGTGGTATCCTGAAATCAAATCGATGGTAGTGAAGTACTTGCACCCTCCCAGCATGGATAAGGTCTCCTGGAGTCGCGGGATGGGGTAGGCATCCCCTTTTGTTATTTTGTTGAGTTGCCTAAAGTCTGTACAAAACCGCCATTTCTGTGGTTCTCCGGGAGGCGTCTTCTTTTTCACCATCAACACCGGTGCGCACCATGGGCTTGTCGAACTGCTTATCACTCCAGATGCTAGCATGTCCTTCAACTGCTTTTCCACCACGTCGCGGAGAGCGTGGGGGATTGGGTACGGTTTCTGGCTAGTCACCTCTGGTTGTGTTGTAGTTATTTCATGTGCTACCTGGAGACTGCATCCTTCCCCCGAGGGTGGTTGAAACAGGTCCCAGTAGAAAAGGAGAGTGTTCCTAGCCATTGTCTGCGGTGCGTCGGTGAGATGGGAAATCTTCTCCTCAATTACAGCCTCGGTATCCGGCTGCGGGTCGTCCCACTGGTCGGTTGGTATGAGTTCCCACTCCTCGTCTTCGTATGTCCATTCGTCTGGTTTCAGGTCTGCTGGCTCCATTTCTACCCTACACGTTTTTGTGACGGGTTTCTTTGTTGGGAGTTCATGGACCCTTTTAAGTGTTCCTCGGATCACTGAAGAGGCGTCCAGTTCCAAATCCTCGGGACATGATGCATCGGTGTCGCTCTCACATGGGGGCGATACACCTCTCGATACACCTGGTTCCCCTTCAATTTCTTGTGTTATCATCAGTATCGATACATCCGGCGATACTATGGGCGATACCTCTGGTGTCTCTTTGTATTGCAGGGGCGATACGGTTTCCGATACACCCGGCGATACCCTGGGCGATACCCCCGGTGTTTCTTGGGATTGCAGGGGCGATACGGTCTCCGATACACCCGGCGATACCCTGGGCGATACCCCCGGTGTTTCTTGGGATTGTAGGGGCGATACGGTTTCCGATACACCCGGCGATACCCTGGGCGATACCCCCGATGTCTCTTGGGTTTGCAGGGGCGATACGGTTTCCGATACACCCGGCGATACCCTGGGCGATACCCCCGGTGTCTCTTGGGATTGCAGGGGCGATACGGTCTCCGATACACCCGGCGATACGGTGGGCGATACCACGGTCGATACCTCCGGTGTTCCTCTGTGTTGTTGGGATGTTACGGAATCCGATACACCCGGCGATACGGTGGGCGATACCACGGTCGATACCTCCGGTGTTCCTCTGTGTTGTTGGGACGTTACGGAATCCGATACACCCGGCGATACGGTGGGCGATACCACGGTCGATACCTCCGGTGTTTCTCCGTAGTGTTCCCATTCATCTAGGTTCACAAGGGCAGCGGTCACCGAACGAGAGGTGCTGGGGAGGGCCGTATCCGCACCGTCCTGATAACTCGGGTACTGCAATACGGTGTCCTCCCTCCTCCATCCGATATTACCACCCCTATGTTCCCGAGAGCACGAGACTCCATATCCCGTTCCTCTCCGATTGTTTCGGCGTCGGTCCTCAGCTCCATGTTTGGTCCCGTTGTCAAGGTTAGCGGAATACGTCGCAGCACATCGAGACCCAGCAAGTTCAAGTCGGCACATTTCCGCGCGAACACCGGGAAAGTGTGAGTAAAACGGTGTCGGCCAATACGGGTGTCAAGGACCTGTTCCCCCGCGAAGGGTAGTAGGGTTCCATCGGCTCCCCAGGCCACCATCTTGGTTGGCCGTAACGGTTATTCCGACCACCGGGCTCGCTAATACGGAAAGCGCGGCTCCTGTGTCCACCAACATACTACGCGTCTCCGGTCCCAGACCCACTTCCATCCTAATGGTTCTTGCCATTGGGTGTCCTACCGCGGTTACACATAGTTTATTATCCTCGGTCCCCTTGTAGAGGGTTATTTCCTTCACGTGATTCGGTTCCGCGGGAGGTTGAGACACAGGAAGCAACTTCTTTTTCTGAGGGCAGTCCGGTTCGAGGTGTTCCCGACATCCGCAGAAATTGCAAAAGATAGTCTTTTGCGGACTTCTGGGACATTCCACCGGAAAATGTTCCTTTGACGCGCAAAACATGCACGGGTATCGGGGCATGGGCTTGTCTTCGATTAGTCTGTTACGGGGGTCACTGTTCCACCGATCTCCTCTGTCCCCGTTCCATCGGTTCTGTTGGTCACTGTTCCACCGGTGCGATTGGTCACCGGTCCAGGCATTTCGTTGGTCGCCGTTCCACCGGTTCGGTTGTTCGTTGTTCCACCGGTTCTGTTGTTCGCGTCTTGGTACGGGTTGATCTCGACGCGGGCATCGGGCGGCAAAGTGGTTTGTTCCACCACAATTATAACATCTTTGTTCCGCCGATACCGCCGCGAGTTCCCAATGTTCGTCAGTATCTTCCGTTTCCGCCAAAGTTTCTTCCAATTCTTCGGCCTTCTGCAGGGCGATACGTATGGTTGTAGGTCGATCCATCACTAGGAAAGCGCTTAGTTTCTTCCCGACACCTTTGATAAAAGCGCTGAGGGTCTTCCGTTCCACCCATTCCTGACGATCATGCCGATCCAGGTGGGCTCCCTCTTCCGATACGGCGCATTGTGCCAACCCTCGTATGCGATCCGCAAATTGACGTAGGGTTTCCGAGGCGTTCCGCTTCACCGTCCAAAGTGATGCTGCGGCATGTTGTGGGTTCTGTCGTCGGAACCACGACAGCATTTCGTCCCTGATCATGTGATAGGCGTTGTCACAGTCAAGTATATCGTTCCTGTCGATGAGAAACTGTTTCGCGATCCCTCTCGCCTTGATCCTGAGGAGTTTCAGTTTCTGTTCCTGTGCTAGTCCCTCGGTTACTGCGTCGAAGTTCGTAAAGAACGAGCTAACACTCAGCGATCCGGTTGCGTCGGGGTCCCATGGTTCCACTTCTAAGAGCAAGGAACGTGGAATACCGTTCCCGCTCTCGTCACGGCCCGACTCATTGTACTTTGACAATAAAGCATTCATCTGCTTCATCGTTTCGGTAAGTAAGTCGACCGGACCCTTTTGTTGGAACGGGTCGGGGTCCTCAAAGTCCTCTGGTTCTCCCAACGACATTGTCACTGTTATTCAAGCAATACCGGGAAACACAATCACAATCACTTGTCACAGGGTCGGCTCGGAACGGTTCAGTCAAGTTTCGGTCTGTAACGGGTGGTTCTGTGTGACGACACAGGTGTTTGTTTGTGTGGTACAGGTGTGCAAATAATGTGTAAAAGTTCACTTTTTCTTACTATATACAATTCCTATTATTATGTACCTTATGCGATACACCACGACACCCTGGTTCTGATTATTCGATTCCGATATGACTCTACTGAAAAGAACTGTTACTAGGCACTGAGCCACAAACGGAACTGGGTTCGTGCGGGGCGCACCACACGCAAGTCCGGGCGATATACCGACCCGACACACAAGTTATCGAGTGCGATACGGCGCTTCGGAATTACGATTCGCAATAATCCCACCGCTGCCACCAATTTGTAAGCTCTGGGGGTAGTGACCTAGCAACAAGTTCTTTTCTAAATAAATATAAAGGAGGTTATGAGGGGGGTCGACACTGTAACAAAGCAAAATATCGGAATCTTAGGCTAATGAATGAAATGGATACTTAACTGGTCGACTGGTAGGTAGCTGTCTCCCGAGCGGCTTGGAGATGAGGCGTAGCGTTCCAGGCGATACACTTTGTATATTGAATTCTGTTATACCTGAAGGGTTTTGTCACCTGAAGGGTGTTTTCTTGTATCGATGTATTTGTTAAATAAATGAAGTTACGTTACGGATGTTTCTTATTTCAAGCAAGTTCCTACTCGATACAGTTGAATCAGAATATTCAGAACCTGGGATGCGGGTCGCTTAAAGGAGAAATGCAAGGTTAAACAAATACTTAGGTTTAATGACCAGAAGTTGAATTTGGCGATACAGGGATCTGACTCGAATGGTTTCTCCAAATGAGAACGAAGCCGGAAGGGCGTGACTGAGACTCGAAAAAGGTAAGTATGAAATGTTTTAGTTATAGTTAATTTAAGCACAGATTCTTACTCAATACGTCTTAAGATACGGTCGATACAGGTTCGATCCTACTGGTTACTATTCGAATTATACCTCTTAAGTTCACTGAGTTCACGTTACCTTCTACCTAATTGGCCAATTGAGAGTAGAATTTAAGTTATTTACGCACTCACGTTCCAGGTTACCGGGGCGAGTCTGGGTCGCGGTGCGGCGTGGTTTGATGGGGGAGAGCCGGGACAGGGCTGGTCCTCGTGGTCCTCGATCCTTTTCTGATCCGGGCGACGGCGGAGGTTCCAGGGGAGGCGGGACGGAACAAGAGCACTGGTTACTTTATTCACTCTAGTAAAACCTAGTGACTTGGGGGAGGCAGGAGGCGATATGGTTCGGCGCGATACTGGGTCGACGCGGAACAAAGGGGAGTGAGCTTCAAAGACAGGGGGGTGCGCTTCGAGACGGCTGGCAAGGCGGTGGCTTCAGGACTAACTGTTCTTTTCCAATACAATAGTTTAAGAGGGCTTCTCCAGCCATCAGGGTTGCCCCTCCCTTCTGTGGTTGGTCGTCTTCTCTTGCTTCGGTTGGACAGGTTGCTCGTATGGAAGTTTTGATGGACTTCTCAGGTGATCTCGTATGGAAGTAGTCCTCCTGCTCCATGGTTGATTATTGCTCTTGTAGATAGTTGTTTTGTTTTGTGTTCTGTGGTGTTAGGTGAACACGGTGGTGGGAGGTCACGCCCGTTGGTGATGGTGACCTCTTTCGGGCTTCTGGTCCCGAAGGGGTATCAGGACTTACGGACAGGCAGTGCCTATGAGGGGAAACAGTGAGCAACTTGGCGGTTGCTCACAGGGGATTACCGAAAAATGCCTATCTTTTTCCAACTTGAGATTTAGTAAGTATTTTTCCTCTACGACTTCCTTTACTTTTCCCGTTATTGTGTAATAATTTGTACCTTTATATTTACTAACTTTTCTTTCTGTTTCAGGTTCTTCGAGATTTCAGCAAGTCTAAGGTAAGTACTTTCAAGTTTGTTTCTACGTTAATGACTCTACTCTGGTTCTCACTACGATTCCTAAGGTAAGTATTCTCAGGTAAGTATTTACTATTACTCTATTTTGCACCAGGAAATTGATCGGGGAATGTACCAATAACAACCACAGTTTAGGCAACAAAAAGGAATCCTGTTTAATTATCCAGGTAAGTATGTCAATCATAAAAAATAATAAAAGGAACAATTCAACTCGGGACTAAGATACCCTTACTAATAATTAATTATTGACTTTAATTGCTGAGGGCCCTGATGGGATAACCTCCAAGATCATAAGCCACGTGGTGTTTCGGAACTTAGAAAAGGAAACATGAACATGAGCACGTGGTGTTTCGAAACATGAAATTGAACACGTGGTGTTTCGGAACATGAAAATACAACAAGTACTAGGGACGAAAGAAAATCAATGGGAAGCTAATTACCTAGGAGGAACGTTCAAAAGGAAATTTACAAAAGTTTTAAGTTTACCAGTAGGTACTGGGTTTTGAGAGAGAATCCGATGGTTGTGGTCCTTTGGAATGCAGGGGTTGGCTGTTGGTTGTCTTGAGACTTCAGGAGGGCGTATCGTGCACCGAATGTCTCTGGGGATCAACTTCTGGCTACCAAGTGTTCAATAGATGACTCTAAATGTTCAATTTAACTGGGGTCACACAGACTTCTTCACACAGACTTGTCACACAGACTTGTCACACAGACTTTTCTTTGGGGTGGTGAGTGGCTCGATCAAGACGCGACTGAGGTGCCGCGGTCGCGTTGCCCCCCAGCCGTGCCCCCCCCTCTCACGTGACCTCCCCACTCCCCTATTTCGCAGCGCTAGTCCGTCTGGTGCTGCCTCCCGGCGGGGCGCCTGCAACCTCCACTTCCCAGCCCTCCGTTTCGCATGGAAGGCCCCTTTTGAGCCTCAACTTCGGGATGGGTGGAGGTGGCAATTCTTGTGACGGCCCGTCACAAGACCTTGTAAGGCTTTTACTTTCGATGTGTTCTTCGACATTTTAGATGTTTCCGATTTCTTAATAATGACAATAGGTACCTTTGTGAAATCGAGAGGTGAATGAAATGACGAGCAATTTGAAAATTGGGGCCATAAAGAGCCAAACTAAAACCAAGACCCATCATAATTTCTACTTGAAATGACTCACAACCCGCTATACATCAAATTCCACCTCAGTAATTTGCATGAAAACGAATCCTATAGTAGACCAAAGGTTTGTGCAGTTGTTGTTTATTTTTATCTTAGGGTTATCTTTTTTGGATTTAATAAAGTAATTCGCGCTAAATTTCACCGCTTCAACGAAAATAATATAAAGGAGTTAATAATAATCTAAAGTGCCGGGTCGTCACAAATTTTACAATGACCTTCAGCTAAAAAACATTTCTATGTTAACAACAGACAATAAATTTCTAGTAAAAGGAAACAGCAAACAAGTAAAACACGGGTAAAGCATGTTCCATGTTTCTTGAATTTTAGCCGAAGGCTCTAAGCAGAAACCGAGATAAAATAAAAACATTGGTACTCAAATGTAATCAGTAAAACATAAAACTTAACAAATTTAGTAAAATACCAATCACTTCCCATTCTTTTTTTACCCACCTTCATGACTGGCGAAATACCAGAAGTTATTGATTATTGACCGATGGCTACGCGAAGATTCCTTCAAGGCCACAAGAAGAGGTAAGAAGAAGAAACACGGTTTATTGAGGTTTTTTTTAAAATTTATTGTAGTGACCAATTCGTTATCACAATCGTCACAATATATGGATAGTTATGTCATAAAATATAAATTTAAAAATACGTTTTCGGTACAAATGGAAATCGTATAAACACGAAAAAAGTAGGTATGTACCTAAAATCAGTATAATTTAAATATTAGTCCAAAGCAAAGTCTGGTTCATCAACACAACATCAGTTGAATGGATGCATTGCAGCTAATCTCAAAACAATCACTATCCTCATAGGGGACCATCTAAATGGCAACCAGCACAACTCCTGAAATTTTCATCAAAATCGAGTGGCAAATGAGGAATTTTACCGAATTTTGTTTCCATTTTTCCTGAATAGGTGGGATAGATGAAAATCGGGTTGATTTTGGAAAATAAGTCTCCTGTTATTTTTAGGAGCGATTCAAAATTTATGATTTCAAAAAATAACTGGGAAAAAGGACCTCTTCAACGTGATGCGGGAACGCTTGCTGATGGCTGTTCGGATCGCCATCATGGATTCACATGGGATGGAAGAGGGCGGAAACGGAAAATACGGAAAGAAATATCACAATCTGATTGGCTGATTTTCCCCAGTTGAGGATGGTGGCCGCCATCTTGACGGATCCCATCGGCAGAATTTTTATACTGTCGTCCATCTTCCGTGCATTTTGCGCGCCTGCGCAGTGGTCAGGAATGATAACCACGAGTGGAGGTTGCACAAGGGGTGGCCAACTGTCGATAGTAGCCAACAATCGATTGTTTTGATGCAATCGACGTGATTTATGCGTTGAGGAGTTGTGATAATGTATTCCCAGAATTATTGCAGAATCCTAACTGTGAATTTTCTTGAAACTTTGTTCAGCTGGCATTCGTAAAAATAAATGAGCATGTGGGCAAATTGAAAATTCTAAGAGCAATGTTACTCCTTTGTTGAAAAAAAAACCATTGAAACTATCGATCATTGAAAAAACAATCAATTGTTGCAATGGACAATCGAGCACCCCGATGTTCCACGCTCGCGCTTCATTTTTTTGTTGCGCTGTCCTTTTTTTGCTCGTTTTTTTTTCTTCTTTTTTCTAATACAAAATCAATTTTAAAGGGGAATTGACCGTCAAATTCAAAACACAGACAACAGAGGTTACAGATCAGAGAGAGGTTATCATTTCAGAGGCTGGAAGCCTCTGGAAGGAGGAAGGTTATCATTCCGTTCTTTCCATCCATCATCCATGTGAACCTTCCGCCAACTCCGGCTACCCCTTCCACTGGTTTTCTCGTCTTTTCCGTTTCTGCCCTCTTCCATCCCATGTGAATCCAGCTTGAGAGGAAAGTTATCAAACAAAAACAGGGGAAACCCCATTTTCTCCATCTTGTTCTTTCGATTTTTTCTCTTCAGTTTTTCGATTTCGATGTTTACCTGATTCGTCAAAAATTGCCTCCAAGGACTATACGAAGTGAGATTTCACGATCTCAGGGCTTCAAGTGGCCAGACATGAACTATTGCTGGTTGACGTCATCCTTCCAGTTTTTTTTAAACGTTCATATTTTCTACACTGTTTCGTTTATTCGTAAGTTAGGAAGTAAGTACAGGCTGAAAGTTTGCCGTAGGTTTGCTGAATCCGATTTTGGGATCAAAAATAGGAAATTCCAACAGGGTGAAATTCCTCACTGGTCACAGAGAAACCATAGTCAAAAATGTAACGAAAATAAGTCCCATTTACAACTTAGTTTTAATTGATTATATACCTAAAAATATTAATTTAGTATACCTAATAACGAAATATAGTTATTTACGTATTCCTAAACGAGCTTCCGATTTCCTCTCTAGTTCCTCTAGATCGTCGCTGGAACTCGAACTCCTCCTTTTCTTCTTCTTCTTGTCTTTCTTTCCCTTCGTGTTAACTTCTTCAGATTCAACTTTGACGACACTCGCAGGTGATTTCTTGACGCTGGGAGTTTCTGATTCTGCTTTGTCAGACTTCACGATTCCCTGCTCGATTGATGTAGTTTTCTGCGGGGGTTCGGAGGTCACGACTTTGAAGTAATTAGATGACGTAATGATGGGAAGTACTTGTTTATCGATTTCGACATCTTTCGCATCGATGTAACACACGTTTGAACGACGTTCTTCCTTGAAAAGACTGTCACCTATTTTATCCCTGAAAAGCCAAAAGAAAAACAATAACTTGATTAGGAGAAAAAGTAGCTAAGGTTGTATTATTACACCATATTGTGATCAAAGCTGGTAAAGCATAGGAAATTTGCAATGCTGAATAGATAAAGGGTAATTGAGAGATGCTGCAGAGATAGAATGTTTCAATAGGCAACGTTAAAGTGATTTTGTCTTCATGGATGCTATAGTGCTGGGCTCATCAGCTAAAGGGGAAACGAAAACTTGAACACATTCAGCGTGCACATCGTGCCTCACAGATAGATGAGGTGGCAAAGACCAAACGCTGTCTCCACTGTGGGTTTCTAGTTGGTTAGCTGCCTAAATGCTTGCTCTAAAAGGAGCCTGGTCTCCTGTTCCTGTCACTGGCGTGGTAAAACTTTCCATTCTCGGTTGGCATCAGATGCCAAGCAACAAGCTTGAAGGAAGTATTAAGGAAGCCCTCGCCAGTTCTAGCAAGTTCTTAAAGGAGCCCTAAGCCCTTGCAAATTCCCTAGCTTGAGCAAATCCCAAGAAAGCTTGAGCAAATCCTGAGTAAGCTTTGCCAAGTTTTCAAGGGAACTTGAGCAAGTCCAAAAGAAGCCCTTGCAAATTTCCAAGCTTGAGCAAATTCCAAGGAAGGTTGAGAAAGTCCTGAGCGAGTTCTAGCAAGTTCTCAAGGGAACTTGAGCAAGTCCTTAGAAAGCCCTTGCATATTCCCAAGCTTGAGCAAGTTCTCAAGGAAGCTTGAGCAAGTCCAAAGGAAGCTCTTGCAAATACTCAAGCTTGAGCGAATCCCAAAGAAGTTTGAGGAAGTCCTGAGCAAGCTCTAGCAAGTTCTCAAGGGAGTTTGAGTAAGTCCAAAGGAAGCCCTTGCAAATTCCCAAGCTCGAGCAAGTTCTGAGCTAGCTCCAGCAAGTCCTTAGAAAGCTTAATTAAGTTGATAGGAAGCTCTTGGAAGTACCTAAATATTTCGAACAAGTGTCCGAAAAGTTTTTGCCAGTTTACAACTGTCTCGAGATAGTTCCCAAGTATCTCAAGAGAGACCTCCAAAAGGAGCTTTGAGAAAAGTGAATTCCAATTGTAAGAAGCATAAGATCCCCCTCATCGAAAACCTCTAAATTTGCCGCTAAATTGTGGGTGGAAACTACAGCACCTATAAGAAGACGAAAAAAATCTGGAATTCATTGCCATAAATGCGTTGATGAGATCAAATTAGCTTATTATAAGATTGACGCCAGGTTTCAGCAAAGTTTGTGCATTCAACGTCACAACATTTTCATCAGCTATTTGATTTAAACACAATAAAAGACTAAGAAGAAGATTCAAGATGAGATGAAGATTTTTACCATACCTTCGTTCTTGCTTTGTCAAGAGATGGGTAGATGGATGGATGTCGGTCTTGAGCAGTTCGAAAGCCTGCGCTTCGAGAGCGAATCTGCCAAATTGGTACCTCTCCCACCTGCGAAGTCAGTTGTGATTAGTACTGTACAGGTCGTCTCTGGTACTCTATGGCACAGGTCATCTAAAGAGGCCCGAGGATTTGAAATTTCATTTGTGGAGGCGTCAGAGAGAAAATGGCGCCATTATGGCATCAAAAATGGACTCAAAATTACAAATACGTGGTTCTTTGTGTTATCAGCTATAACATGCCATGTATTTACAGTGGTACCGAAAACTAACCTGTACATTTTCCTGAATTTGGCCCTCCTTTCTCTCTCAGCTTCCCACTCTGGACTGACGTGCTCCTCAAACTGAAAACGTTCAGCAGTCGTATCCTTGCCTGGGAATCAGAATCAATAAAGATACACATAATAGTAGGTATTAACCAAATAGAACCAAAATATGCACATTTTCAAAACGCTGAAACGTTATTGTTGTAAAGGAAAATCACTAGCGAAAATGTACCTCCAACTTGATGCTAAGCATGCACTCGGCAACCCAAGTAAAACATGTGCATTGTGAAGGAGGGAGAGTTTCTGGACTAATTTCTTTGAAAACAACCAAATGATTTCGAATTTCGGAACAATAACTCAGAAATTAGGACTCCTTCCTGTAGTAAAGAGGTGAACAGTGGCAGGTGATAATAACAGTGGCACTGATAATTGAAACGGCTTCAGAGGTCTACTGTCGTTCCAGTCAGCGATCGACTCCTCTACTCAAAGTGATCAACCCATATCCAACGAAAAGGGATCAATAGCTCTGTACAGATGTCCCCCTCCTTCCAAAATGCATACCTCCTAGGGGGCTCCAGACTCAAACTCCTGAAGATGACAACACTCTTCTTCAGTGACTTAACATAGGGGGACTTTTGGGTGGAACTTCACTACCAGTCTCTGTAAGTTAGATACATGCGCCAGAAACAGAGGAGAGTGTACCAGGTGGGATTCTCATTGGAGGGTCGGTAGTGGGGAGAGTCAACCGGAACAAACTCCCAGACCACCTGACTTGCTATGTGTCTGAAGTTGGGTTTCCAACTTTTTTCCTGACTTCGCCTGACGAGGAAATGAATAAATCGTATCCTCAGTGCTGTGACCATCGCGCTTTTGCATAGACCTTCTAAGCCAATTAATGCTTATTGCAAATAACCTTAGTGACTCTGAGTTGGTTGGCCATGAAAAGATGAAAAGTGGGGGACAAGGAACCCTAAGTTAGGAACTCTTCCCAAAAGGGCCAAGCCAGCCCTCTGGGCAGACCAGGAGGCCGCCAAAGGTTCCAGGCAATAGGTTGCAAGGGCTGTTGACCCCTCGCTGATCTCCCAGTGAAGGGGGCTCAAACAGATTGGGGTTAGACTCGTGCAGGTCAATGGTTCACCAAATACAAGTAGGCCGCAGAAGCCTTCAGGCTGTGGGGTTGCTTTACCTCGTATTCAACTTTGGGACTGAGTTGGAAACAGTAGGTATGCAGTAGAACGAAAAGCAACCCACATCCAACCAGAAAGACTATCCAGGATGACTCTCAATGATAGCAAGATGACTATCAAATCCAGCAAGGCCTCTAGCCACCAAAGACCAGCCCGGAGGAAACCTTCAAAGCCAATCAGAATCATCCAGCCATTTGCCAAGGCGACCACTCGACCTACCTTCAAGATTACATTCTCCATCTGCCTTCGTTCTGAATTTGCCTTCCATCAACAGTGATCGACAATAAGAGGGTTCTCCTGACAGTCCCCCCTTCCCTAAGCCCCTCCCCCACCACCACCATCCATAGTTAACTGGGCCTCCTCCTTCAACTGGGTAGCATCTTCGTTGCTCGCGCTAGTCTCCTCCTAACGGGGCCCTCTCTAAAAACTCTCTAATATCGTGTGCATTGGAACCATGCTGGGGCCATAAGTGAAAGGGGAACTTGGATTACCATTGGTAGAGAAAGTAAAGGGCTGCCTCCCCTGCACCGACAACATGATGAGCTCAGATAGCGCCCTATCTCACTTCTTCCTACTTTCTCGACTAAATCGGAAAACTTTGAAGTTATTGCAATAAAAATACCTTGAAAAAAGACTCCAACTTACCATTGTTTCCCTCAATTTTTATGAGGCGAGAAAATTCAAAATCTCGAATTCGATTGTCAAAAAAAAACTCGAGTCCACTTCAATTTTTATTACCGCCCATAAAACGGCTGTCGTCAATAAAACAAGACGGCCAGAATCTTTTTTTGATTTGTACAGTGGATTTTTTCGTGGAGAATTGATGAGGAAAATGGAACTTGCAATTTTGAAGCACATCGCGCTGATTAGTTGTTTTTTGACGTTGACCAAGACAGCGGAGGTAAGTTGATAATTCACTTATAATTAGTTTGGGTGATTACTTTGAAGTCTTGTTCTTTTGTAGTTTTCTTTGATTTCCAAAGTGGTACATGTGTCGACCCTTCTGTGGAGTCTTCTCCAGCCTTTATGTCAGAAGTGTTTGGATGCATTCCAATTGAAGGGTCACAGGGGAAAAGGATCTAACTCCTCTTTTCCTAATTCTGAGAAAATCGAAAAACCAAAGTTTGAAGTCGTCCCAGGCAGACGCTATGCATTAAAAAAGTGAACTATTTGGGCCAACTGACTGGGAACTTAATTATTTTTGAGTGACAAGAAAGAATATTGACTGGGGTAAAAGCCCCAATGGTGGACATGTTAAGGAAAATCCTATCATTCTGCATTTTAAATATTTTCCTCTTCAACTGTGTCCGACTTTTTTTGTTTTTAACATGTTCCTTAGACATTTATGAACGAGTTATCAAAGCAAAAAAGTAGTTTTAATCACATTATTGTCCACAAAATGCTAATTTTGAAGTGAATATGAAATGTACCGGTGGCGGACACCCAGATTTTTCATTGTTGAAGTGGCGGACACCTAGTGTGCCAGTGGAGGACAGGTTTCAGAAAGTCAATGTAATTTGCATGAAAGCATTTGCATTAAGTAATTCTGGCGGAATTACTTAAGTATTAAGTAAGGCGAGGCGGAAGCAGCTCAACGAAGAGAAGAGCCAGCAGGCTATGGAACAGCTGGCACGAGCCACACAGCGGACCCTGAAACGCGTCATTGATGGAAATGCCTCACAGTGGCTCACAAAAATTCCACTCGCAGCAGATAGCCTTGACCTATCCCCCACACAATTTCGAGACGCCCTCTGCCTGAGGTACAACAAACCCTTACTCACACTGCGGGGAAGGTGCGATGGCTGTGGGGACAAAATGGATAAGAACCATGCTCTGAACTGCAAAAGAGGGGGGCTTGTCAAGCAAGGTCACGACCAGATCCAGGATGTGGTGGCAGGACTGGCCAGACAAGCTTTCGCTGGGGTGGTTGTTGAGCCTGTAATGCGGGAAGGAACAGCAGAACAGCCTGGACTCATTGCTGACATCAAAGTCAACGGAGTGTGGGATAGGGACTGGGCGTCGTTTTTTGATCTCCGCGTTGTTAACGCTGACGCTGATTCCTATTCCACCCGGGACTGGGACACCGTAGCTAGAGAAACAGCTAGGGCCAAGCATCGGAAATACGACCTAGCGGCAGAAGATCTCCATGGCTCGTTTTCGCCTCTAATCACATCATGCGAAGGGGTCCTTCATCAGGAATTCAAGTCATTCTGCAGGAGGCTGGTGGATTGTTTGGCGGACAAATGGGAAAAACCCCGATCAGTGGTCGCCGAATTCGTCCGCATAAAATTACAAATTGCGACGATTCGAGCTGTGTCCTTGAGGCTTCGAGGTTCACGAAGGCCTCTGAGGCATCAGGGATATGGCGAAAACCGGCAGGCGGATCGTGAGGAGGAGGCTTTGAGGGTAGAAGACGGTGCTCCACTGCCCTTGCAGACCAACTAGTCCAGAAGAGCCATCATCATCTAGGGGAGAGAAGCTCGATGCCCGGCGTGCATCTCACACCTTGTTGCTGGCTGTCACCTCGCAGCAAGCTTGCTTTTGGAACGAAGGCTTTTGTTGTTATTTGTTATCAAAATAAAAATTTTCATCTTGTAAAAAAAAAATACTAATCTGTAAAAAAAAAAAAAAATCAAAACTAGTTCATTTATGCAATTAGCGTTCAAGTGAAAGGAAAATTAGCCCTGACTTTGTTCTGAAGAAGGAGGAGAACACTATTGTGAATTGGTTCATATCTTGTTCGCGTGCTGGGTTTCCTATCACCAAAGCTGACTTAATGGACCGTGTCTAATGACTTTTGTAAGACCTTAAGAGGGAAAATAATTTCACCATTAACCGATCGTGGTAAAAATCCTTCAGGAGTAGAAATCCTGAAGTGTCAACTAGGATTGCCCTAAATCTTAATACTCGTACTTCAAGAAATACAGTGACCTCTAAAGATCTGAGCCATTGGGCTTCAGCTGTCCCAAATTAGGAACATTCCAATCAAGAATATAATGCTACCAGACTCATCTAGAGTCTTTGATGCTGATGAAACTGCGTTTTTTCTTAACCCAAAAGGTCGGGCTGTTTTGGCTCCAAAAAGTGACAGAGTAGTTTATCAACAAGATGAGACGAGAGTGTGTCACTGCTTTGGTGACAGCTAATGCTGGAGGGCGGTTAACTCCTCCGCTTGTGGTTTTTAAAGTACGAGTGCATCCCCAAATAAATTGCCAAAAGTGCAATAACTGACAGAGGCATGTGCTACAGTTTGTGGGGTTACCAAAATCCCTCCCCATTAGAGAATTCGAAAATTTCGAATTCGAGAATCAGAAAATTCCCCATTAGAGACAGAGCTGGCATGAATGGCGAATGATTCAACTTGTGATGGTTGTTTATTTATTTTTATTTTTTCACTTTTACTCTTTTCAGGAACCTACGACTTTCATAAAATGGAAGAAAATGAATGTGAGCACTCCGATTTTCAAAGATTGGCTAAACAAGGCGATGTTGATAGCTGGAGTCAACAACATGCACGTCAAGAATCTGACTGAAGTCTACATGGGGAAGGTGAGTCTTCAACACCAACAACGCGAATACCAAAACCTACCATAGTGATTTGGTTTATTGTATTTTTTTCACTTATTAAAATTTTTCAATTCAGATGTAGGAAAGTAAATTGTTGAAAAAAATCAACGCATGAAAGCTTCCTTTACGCATAATAAATTCATAGATTAATAAATAATAAATAAATAATAATAATAAATAGAGAATAAATAAGAAGAATAAATTCATTCATCATCCAATTCACAGGGAGCCATCTTTTGAATGGCCCCTATGAATTGGGGTACGATTCCTGTTATTATTTGGAGGATGGTCCCCTATGAATTTTTTATGTGTTTATGAATTTAACGAACGTTTATTTTCTTCAAAAATTTACTTTCTTCATGGAAATAGAGAAATTATTATTCAAAGCACAATATGTTTGATGGAAGTAAAAAAGGTTAAATTCAAAGTGAAAAAAAGGTTTAATTGAAAGAGAGAAAAGTGTAATTCAAAGATCAAAAAAGGTTTAATTCAAAGTTGAAAAAAAGGGTTAGTTAAAAGTTAAAAAGGGTCAAAGTGAAAATTTTAAATGAAAGATAAAAATAGGTTTAATTCAAAGTGAAAAAAGTTTAGTTCAAAGATAAAAGAGTTTGATTCAAAGATAAAAGAAGGTTCAATTCGAAGTGAAAAAAATGTTTAATTCAAAGTTAAAATAAGTTTTATTTGAAAGAGAGAAAAGGTTCAATTCAAAGATAAAAAAGGTTTAATCCAAAGTGAAAATTTTAAATGAAAGTGAAAAATGGGTTTAATTCAAAGTGAAAGAAGTTTAATTGAAAGAGAGAAAAGTTTAATTAAAAGATAAAAGAAGGTTTAATTCGAAGTGAAAAAAAGGTTTAATTCAAAGTTAAAATAAGGTTTATTTCAAAGTGAAAAAAGCTGCAATTTATTACACAAAGGTTTATTATTTTTCTATATCGATCACTCGCCTGCAAAGAACACGGCTGTGCCATTGTCACCACCTACCAACCATATTTTACCTTCACGATCAAGTTTATTTTGAAGAAATAAAAGTTTCACACTCAATGCGAAGAAATAGGAAGTTGTGGGTGCCTTCATTAGGAAATATGAATATTGGTTGCTAAGGACGAAAAACTGAGTACAACTCGAACAAACAAACAGCGATCGCATTTGGCCATCCTCAATTTCAACGGTGATTATGCCTCTTTTGCGATTCACACTCGTGTTTGTGATTTATGCCCTTAAGTTGTCATAGGAGCGAACGGTTGGTCTACAGAGCTCTGGGTGGTCTCATTCGATTTAAAAAATTCAATACTATTTGAAATTAAAGAGAAAACGATACATTAATATCAACATTTTCTGAGCTATGTGACGACCCTACATTTTATACGGGACAAACCAATTGGTTTGTTCCCGATTTGTTGGACCTACGCCTTTAGAGATATCCGATTCATAGAGATATGAATCGATATCCTCTTCAGGCCGGCTGATTAATCTAATCACTGGTTTGAGGGGGTAGGGTCGTCACACCCTCCTCTGACTAATTATGAACAATAAGGTGAATTTCAATCTGAAATTCATCCTATATTGTTTCAGCTAGGGCGTTTTGAAAATTTCAGCCCTTATTTTTCACCCCTCAGAAGTTACTGACAACAACCAAAAGCTGCAGGGCACAACTAGACCCCAAATGGAGCCCATAAACCAAATTTCATCAAAATTGGCGTAAGGTGGACGGACGGAAAATTTGTATTCGATTTTCGGATTCTACGTACCTCGAGAATAATTTGTCGAATGTTCATTTTCATACGTAAAAATTTGACTGGTCAAGAGTTCAAGGTGATGGATTCAGTAAAAATTCGATTTTGATTTTAGGAAGGAGTCGAATACATGAGTTATAAAATGAAATTCGATGCCACTATCAAAGAGAAATCTAAAAACTGCCATATTGGATTCCATGTGGCAGGCAAAGTTGTGGTAGACCGATTGGTGTGCTTTTCAAGTTGATGACGAACTATAAACTGTCGATACGTTCAAATAAACTGACTGGAAAACTTGTTGTTGTTGACTCCTTTTCCTGCCAACTCGAGGATTTTGAGCATCGGAGAAAGAACAGAACCGTATTCGACAGAGCGTCAAAAAGGTGGTGAAATTAATGCACTGACGGGGGCAGCGGTGTGGCTACGGTCGTTGGGGCAGTAGACTTTGGACCGACCTATGCGGGGATCGTGGGTTCAAGGCTCATCGCCGGCAGCATGCGTTTTTCACCGGCCGGGGCTCTCATCATCTCTCTTGTCTCAACCCAGGGCGGTGAAGCCACGAGCGAAATTATCAGAACAAATTCTGATCTTCCCTTTGGAAGATGATGTCTGCGACGCCAGGTATGGCAGTGGGACGAAAATCCAACCTGGAATGGTTGTTTACTTTACTCAATGCACTGATGTCAGAGTGTGACATGATTGTCGTTCTGAACAGACCAGATGCACAATAGTCTTCAGTGCTGAGATTGTGGAAGGTATGGGTTGAAGGGTCACGTGGTAGGTAACTGCCTTAGTGCTGAAATGGCGTTAAAGAGATGAAAATGTAGAAACGCCTCATGGCTCCTACTCTATTTAGGTCCTGTATGTACTGGTTAGCACTTAAGGGGGAAACTGAGGTGTCAACGTTCAGTCGATCAACTGAAGGAGGATTCTGAGACTGCCAAAAGCAGGTCTTAGGTGAAACAGAGTAACTGACTGTGGCAAGCTCTAAGAAGGAACTCTTTCAGAGGACTGACTTCCAGGGTTTGGACACCTGAGTCCTCCAAACTGATGGTCTCTTGGTAGGTGGAAAGTGTAGACTTTCCAGTGCTGCCACCTCTGTCTGGAGTCGATGAATCATTCATCCACCTTGATACGTGGACTTGAATGAAAGATGAAGGAGCTGTCCAGAAGATGAAGCCATCATACTGTCAGCTTTGGGGTGATAGTGTTGAAATGAGTGACTGGAATGAAGGACGATGAAAACCTAGAAACGTGTCATCATGTCAGCTACTCCCCTTAGGCCCAGTCTCCACTGGTTGGCACTGAAGAGTGAAACCCAACTGAGGCGAAACACTGTGATGGGACTTCTGACTTCTAGGGTTTGGACACCTGAGTCCTCCAAACTGATGGCCTCTTGGTAGGTGGAAGGTGTAGACTTCCCAGTGCTGCCACCTCTGTCGTGATACGTGTTAAGTGGAAGGTGATGGAGCTGTCCAGAAGATGACGCCATCCAACTATTGTCAGCTGCTGGGTGACAGTGTTGAAATGGGTGACTGGAATGAAGGACGATGAAAACCTAGAAACGTGTCTTCATGCCAGCTACTCCCCCTAGGCCCAGTCTCCACTGGTTGGCACTGAAGAGTGAAACCCAACTTAGGCGAAACACTGTGATGGGACTTCTGACCTGAGTCCTCCAAACTGATGGCCTCTATGCAGGTGGAAGGCGTAGACTTCCCAGTACTGCCACCCTGATGCGTGGACTTGAATGGAAGTTAATGGAGGTGTCCAATAGATGAACCTATTCAACTACAGTCAGCTTTGGGGTGATCGGAGTGACTGTAATGAAGGACGATCAAAACCTACAGCTGTATTCACAAACTGCACTAAGATTGGCTTTTTACTAAGTGAAACATGAAAGCTGTACTTGAGTGGAAAGGCTATTCAGGAACCAAAGTTTAGAAGTGTCGCTTTAGCAGCACTTTACAGAAGCTGAACTAGGAGCAGCTACACGAAAAAAGATTGTGAATAGCGATTTCTCCTCAAGTTCAACCTAAGCCTTAAGTATCACTTTCACTTAAGTGTGACTTCAAGTGTCACTTTGGCGATGTTTGAGAATTAGGGCCCTAGAAACGTGTCACTGTTGTCAGCTACTCCCCACTGGTAGGCACTGAACAGGGAAAAGGGGGAGGGGGGAGTCCTAGTGCCCAAAAGAGGCATAACACTGTGGACTTCTGTGACACTGACAAAAAACACACAGACACACAAAAATCACTGGAGCAAACTCTAGGAAGGAATTCTCTCAGGTGATTGACTTCTAGGGCTGGGATTCTACAGGTCTCTCCAACTGCTGCCACTACTGTCTGGAGTCTACTCACCCTGATGCAAGGATTTGAGTGAAAGGTGATGGAAGTGCCCAGGAGATAGCTTAGGGTCTTCCTCCAAGGTCATTATAGGCATCCAGTAACAGGGGTCAGCTTAGTGAGCTCACAGATATTGCTCCCTTGAATCGGCCTCCAATTCAGGGAAACGGTTCTTATAATTGAGAACCTTTTGTATAATTCTCATTTAAGTGTCTGCTTACAAAACAGAAACACCACGCTTTGAGTGAAGGTAGAATTGCTGAAAGTCACGTCTACTCAAGAAGGTTGATTTGAGCGTTATTTCAGAATTACTCATCATAGGAGGGGGTACCAGGTAGACCATCAAGGGGGGTTCACTGCAGCCAGGTTATGATAGAATTGCATCACATAAGGGAGGGTGTTCTATTCTCTAATTATTTACTTAATTCCTTTACCCCAGCTTTGGATATTCTAGACCTAAAGCCCCTTTATATAACGGACTCTTGCTTGTAGGAAACACCCACAAACGCGACACTTTTGAAGATGAAATTTTTCGGGATGGAAGAACAAAAATGTGAAATCAATTGGACAGACCAGAGTTACGACAACGACGATATTCTGGTGCAGGTTTTTCGTTGCACGTCCATTGATGGAGTCACCAAAGACGTTCCTGCAGATTCATTCGATCCGTTCGAGTATTGAAGTTCTTATTTGAATAAACAGTTTTAGATGTTTATTCTAGCTAGTTTTTTTTTTTGTAGAGCAGGTAGATTATTACGTGTTTGATAATTGTTGCTCAGCCTAATGGAATGTTGGGCCGTGCAATACTCAAGGACCAGGAAGGAAGAGTCCTGTGCAGGTCTATGATGCTTGCTGAGTGCAATTTTGAATGATCGCTCTTCCTTCATGCATCCAGGTTGCTGTTCCTAGACGCCACACTAACTCTGTGAACCCATTCGTGAGTATGGCACCCTTGGATTGCCCAGGAAACTCTGCATTAGCAATTGACCTTGAAATCACTAGTTGGTCGAGTCCCACCTAGAATGCGTGAAAAAGGGACAACAAAAATTACCACAATTTGATTCTCATGGTGCCTGGCGGGAGATCAGTGTAGTGCTGGGGGCAGATGTCGAAGTGATCAAGAAGCAAATTTCTGCCAGACAGTCACCCGCTTCTAGAGGCCCCCTGGAACGACCCCCCCCCCCCGTCCATAGTTACCTGGGTCTCCTCCTACAACTGGGTAGCATCCTCGGTCGCTCGCGCTAGTCTCCTCTTAACAGGGCCTGACTGGTCTCCAAGATGGACATCTAGAGGGGGGATGCAGTGCATGAACTAAAACAACACTTATTTATTTGCTTCCAATAGGCCTCTGGCCACTACAACGCTTTCGTTAAGTTCCCTCCCCCCTGCACATATCAACAAAAATCAAGTGGTTTGGTGAGTCTTATGGTGATATCCCATACATCGAGGATGACTTCCTCATTGATAAGATATCTAAGCCTATAGCTTTAAATCGTGGTCAAATGAGAGAAGTTAGGACTGAAAAATTAATATTACGTGAGTACTCACCATCTTGAGTTGAAATTTGTTCGTGCTGAAGTACAGTCTGAGAAAAAGACTGGACTTCTGTCTCAGCAGCAGCTGGTAGAGCTGGTTCTTCTCCCTGAAAATAGTTATTGATTAAAAATAAGAATTGAATATTATTTCTGATTTATAATTTTTTGTTAACAATTTTCAATAATGAACTTTTAAAACATTGTTATTTTCTCCCTGCCGGGCAGCCACCTGCTGCAACCTATGGACACCACGCCCTTGAATATTATGTATATTACTGTGACCGGAGAATCCCGCCACTCCGGATCACAGTTCGCTCCTCTTCTTCTTCCTCCATAAAACGCGCGCTCTCTAGATCCACGGGTTCGCTGCCGATGTCCGCACCAGCAGCCATGGAGTTGCCTCCGCCACCACCAGTTGCGCCACCAGCAGCGCCCCCACTCCGCGTGCATGCGCGCTCTCACCACCCTGCCCCCTCCAGAACCGAAGGACCCCCTTGAAGCTGCTCCACCTCCTCATTCCTTGAGAGACTGTGGTTGCACCGAGAGTTAAAGCCTGCCGAGACTGGGGCCCCCCATTCAGCTTACGTGTCCACCTCCTGGTTTCACCCGACTTCGACTGCCTCCGACTGCCTTCCACTTCAAGACTTTGACGACGACCGAGCCAACCCATCACGAACTGTATCCAACTGGTAGGAGTGCACAACATTTATTTGTATATAATAGAGATAAGTTTGCTTTTTCCTTCCTTTAGAAGTGGCGATATAGGAGCATATAATACCTACCAAAAGACAGAGACTGAGAATGGCCCTTTCCTAAATTCCCCCGTAGATTTAAGTAATAATTTCATTGTTTCAAATAATATTTTCTTGTATAATTTTGTGATTGACGAAAACCTCGTGGTGCCCACCTTCAGTGACCACCACGATAACATACCCATTCGAGAGATAGTTCCTAATTTCCAGTCAACTACATAGGTAGGGGTAATACCTATACAAATACCATTTTATTTTGTTGATACATTTCACGTACAGAAGTACTTATATTTTCTTTGACTTCTCCCACTGACCAGGTATACAACACAATTAACGTAAACTCATTGCTATTAACTTCACCTTATTATTGCAACATAACAGTAACGTAAAATCACTTGCTATTAAATTCACTTATTTCAATCATACATTTTTCACTTAGTCTCCTGACTAAGTCCTACTTCATAAGTAGGTGGTGGCAGTACTACTCCAGAGAAGACGCTCAAGACAGCTAACGGTAAGTGTGATCCGCACTTAGTTTAATTAAATATCACAAGACTTTGGTTAGGAGTTATTCTTACATTCCTAACGTGCTCCCTTCCGAGGGTTCCCTTATAGATAAAAGGGGTTACATTACTCTTGTATTGCCTTATTGTAGGTCTCTTACATCTAAATAAATACGCGGACAGTACTCACCGAGGCAGGTAAATATTGGTCGTTCTCGCTCTGAGTTCTGCTTCTATCGGTGTCTGAAGGCACTTCCAGAGCAGTCTCACGACTGCTGGTTCTCGACCTCGACTTCACTCTTTGACTCCTATCCCGTTTCTTCTTCTCTTTGGATGTCCCATTTTTGAGTTTGTTGTCCACGTTGTCCAGAGCCCTCAAAATGATGATTTCATTCCCGAACAGCGAGTAGACTTTGTCCAGAGTGTTTCCATCGTCTCCGCTCGTCGTCGGTTTGTTGTCGTGAACTAACGACAGCAGAAATCGCATTTTGGCGTCTTTGTACTTCTTCAACTCCGAGTCGAATTTGACTCGGAATTTGTCATCTGTTTCTACTCCGGCTCCGACGAATCCGCTTTTCCCTAACAAAGATGGCTTTTCCTGCACTGAGGTTTCGTTAGGAATAACTTCCTTGAGGTCGTCCGAGTCGGAGTCGAAATCACTGGATCCGCAGTCGTCTTGACTGTCTCCATCAGCATTTTCCAGGTTTTCCGAGCACGAAAGGTTCTCTTCTGCTTGCGTAGATTGCGCTGAGTCCACAGAGGCGAGGGCGGAGGGCATCACTGTTATTGATAACCTGGAAAAAAGTAAAGAATAATAATAAAGCGATGAAGGTACATGAAAGCTATGACTGCTGTCAGGCACCTCCTTGTATCCACAAAATTAGTTATTTTGATGATCAAAACTTCAATCTCCAAGTGTCTACTACCACCCTCCGACCATAGAGCCATCCAGGGTCTCAACCACACAATCCCATGGAAATTCTAGAAGTTATTTTAAAGGATTATTAAAATGTTAGCGCTTGCGCAGTGATCCTTTTACAATAAAAAATGTTCCTTCAGCACAATCCCTGAAAGTTTCATAGGAATCTGCATGTAACATCGTACAGTTTAGCCCTGTTATGACCCACATAAAACAAGTGTAAGTCGGGGGTGGAGACAGTAAAGCAACAGCAAGCGACATCTAGGAGAAGCAGCCTGAACAGCTGGGCCAGCCAGCCCTCCATCGCAGACCCGACCGGGGAGGAACCGTGAAGGCCTGGAAGGTTCCATCGGTCATCATCGGCCATCGTCGGTTGTCATCGGTTCTCCCACCTACTGCTCTCCACCTGCCCCTTCGACGAAACCCTTCCCTTCAGTCATCTATCCACGCTTGACTCGAGTGGTTGTGAGTACACTGGGCCGTCGTTTATTTGCCAACAACAGTGTAGCTAAAGTTGCGTTTTCTCAGTTAACTTCCGTACCTTAAGTCACGATCGGTACGAACTTTTCTTCATTCATCCTGCTGCCTGTGACTCCCTTCGGGCTCACAGTTCTTCCTGGAATTACCTACCACTGGACCAAGGCGCCTCTGCAAACGGTACTCGAAGTGCCTACCTCGAGACGACTCCTAGATCCCACTGTAGTATGGTAATCACCATACCCTTATGTCTCCATTTGTTTCACTACTTACCAGCAACCTCACTATATTCCAGTCTTCATTCGTCCTTTAATACTTATGTAGTACTAGGAATTCCGTTGTGGTACACGAATATTTCATCATTTACCTTTGTTTGCAATTCGATACGCATACCATATTTTCAGTACGTTCGATACACTTTGCAATATAATTGATACATTCATTCAGTACACTTGGTACGCCTTCAGTAATTATTTGTCACGTAGTACTCGTTTCAATACGTCAGTATCTCGTCAAATCTTTGTATTTACTAGAATCAGTACGCATTTTGGTACGTTGTTTAATTTTCTTATATTTTCCTACCATCGCAATTCTTGTCATTATTCATACCGGTACGATCGGTACGCAGTCAGTATTTTCTTTAAGTTACCTATTTTACGACTGGAGATTCAATTTCTTGATATATATAAGAAGAGGTAATATATATATAAAGCGTTACACAGATATTGATATACATATATTTTGTCATTTATTTTCATTTAAATACATGTTCTTAACAGTAATTTGTGATCTGACTCGTCTAAACTCCTTCTGAGTACATTCGGCTAGGTCAATTCTCCATAGCCAACCAAAGCAAGCAAAACAACAAAAAGCTTACACAAGTATTATTAACAATTTAGTTCACAACCCTGAGTGAGTCATAACGACATAGAGAGAGTGAGGTACGAGGTGAGAACACGACAAACTGACGTATAAACTAGTATAAAATCGACACTCATTTACAACAGTAAATCAACTCGATCATTTCTACCTGCCTTCGTCCTACAGACTAGCCTAGTTCCCAAGAGCAAGCAGTTCGCCTTCCAAGGCACCGGCCTCTGCATTCTCTTTGCCTTAGGCCCAATTCACACAGAACGGACGTCGGGCAGAGACGAGGCGCGGACCTTTGTCCCTTCCCCGTCTCTCCTATGTAAACAAATGGTCCAATGTTCACAGAAGTGACATGGCGCGGGCGGTCGCCCTCCCACCCTCGCCACGTCTCTTTGCTGTCTCTCGTGGCCTACGAGAAGGGGCACGCCAGTTCTTCGCAACGAGTATCTCCGGGTTCAAAATGAGGGATGATGTTGAGTTCAACATTCAATTTTGCGAAGAAGTTGCCAAATATCAATGTTTATTTGATTTTAATCATGCGGATTATTGTAATAGGAGTGCCCAAGACCAGGCCTGGCAGAAAATTGCTGATAAATTTGACGCTCAAGGTAAGTTGTAACCAATTTACTATATTTGTTTACATTTGTTCACAATACAAAATAAATTCCAATAAATCAATTAACCGTTTTACTAAAATTGTACTATAATAATTATAATTATAGTACAATTTTAGTAAAACGGCTTGTTTGTAATTATTATAGCATTACTATTTCTTAAATATAACATTCTGTATATTATAGTGTTGTAGGTAGGTATGCATTTACACGGAATACCTATCCTGATTTGGGATAGGAGAAAAATCAGCGAAATACGTGGTTAGGTACTCCCTGATATTTTTTGCATTCGATTGGGCCAGTGGTGGTAATCGAGCAATGGAATCGTTGTCAACCACATTTTCGTATTGGGGTTTTGTAAATACTCCATCGCATTCTTTTATGGCGTTATGCAAAACACACATTGCTTGAACTATAGTATTTATCAGGGTTACATCGTATGAGTGTATTGAGAGCTCCAAACTTGCTAGAGAGTGCTCCAAAAGAGCATTCCACTGATTTTCTTCCTCTCGACAATCTGTAATTATGCATCCGTCGATTGTTAGTTGTCAATTGTCAGTTTTCCCCTTCTGCACAATGGATGAACTCAATATCTCCTTTTTTGTTTATTCACATTAGCCAAATACACCAAATCCAACATATCTTCATCATCTTCGTCACTGCTTGAAAAGGCCATGTTGTGGTTCACAAATCAACAGGTTACTGACGTCCTTTCTTGCCACTGTCCCACCCCTCTGTGTGCATTGCATACGCCATGCTTCCGCCACGTCCGTGCCATGACGAAGCCTCGTCTCTGCCAGACGTCCGTTCTGTGTGAATTGGGCCTTAGAGTATCATTAGGAACAACAGCTATGTTCTGCTTATTAACGGTTGGCCTAGCTAAAGGCGCCAGAGAAGGCAGATAGCACTCTTCATGTACTACCCCCAACATCAGCTTACAGCACCGGGATAGTATTATATTCCACCTTGTATAGGAATCAATCTCACCGTTGAGTCGGGACCAAAGAAAATCAGTCAAGCCATCGAGAAGACCATCGCCTTCACTCGACATAACAAGCCCCTTGCAAGGATTTGCGGACACACCAACATACAGACAGGCACGAAACCGAATTTATTCAGGAACATATAAAATGTGAAATACAAGTAAAACTTTTGACTTTAGAGAACTTTATTTTCCATGAAGAAAAGCTGAAACTTATACCTACAACAACTAGACAGAAAATGAATGATTAAATCATTCATTTTCTGTCTAGTTTTTGTAGGTATAAGTTTCAGTTAAATAAATATAATATATATTTATTTATTATTTATTTATATATAAATATAATATATAATATAATATTAAATAATAAAATATACCGTCGCAAAGTATAAATTTTATACTTTGCGACGGTATATTTTGAGTACCTACCTACATAATGGTCCAAATTTCACATCTGAGTAGAACACTCGTGAACAACAATTTGCAATATTAGTCTTTGAATATTAAAAAGCTTCAAATTATGAAGTAATGTCATGCGGCCACTGCTTCAGAAGTTGGTCTGCGAATGCCTAAATTAAAGCAAGTCACTGAAGATTTTTGCCCATCTCAGTGAATTCACGCATAACTGCAATGACGTAATTTAACAAAAACAATCGAATTCAACATAATGTGGGCAACATGGGTGACTTACCAGAAATGTACCAGAATAGACGATTAGAAATGGGTGACGTCCCGGAACTCAATTTTTCGTACTGACAGCGCGATTGCACTCATCTGCTGAAGATTCTCACAGCGCAGGAAGGATTGACTGATGATGAATCAATACGAAGTTAAAAGACAATCATGAACAAAAAGGTGATTTACCAGACAGGGAAAGATAAAAACGAAACGTGTTTGTTTACGTTAGGATGCAGATGTTTCACTTCACTATCACAATACTGATAGTAGGGGTGGCAAAAAGTATCGATTTTTTGGAAGACAACAATCGATATTTTCAGGTTTTTTTTTACTGAAGAAATCAATTCAAAATTTCAAGATCCGATCTGATTCTTTTCAGCTGGTTGACGAAAATAAATTAGGAAAAAATAGATTACAATCACTAACTACAATCTATGCTAAATTTTTGAGATAAGATTGTAGATCGTCGATAATTTCAACATTCGATTGTATGCATCGATTTGACTGTTCGATTTTCTCCATATCGATCTTGTGATGCTGTGAACTCCACATTTTCCGAGTCTACCAAGGTAGCGGAAGCTGTTTTCACTATTCAAGGTTGAAAAAAAAAAAAGTTCTCCAAAATCGAAATTTCCACTCAAGTTTTACGTTTCTGACCTTCCTGATCAATTTTGGTTCCGTGTCTGTCATGAGTTCCATGGCACAGCCATAACTTCTACAATGGGGTATTTCAGTCAATTTTTTTTATTTTTTTGTTCAAAAGAGTATGGCTCAGGAATAACGGTAATCGGGTCTGTTCTTTGAGAAAATGTATTTAAAAAATATCTGCCAAGTTGGGTGGGCAGTATAGCTTCCTCACTCATTGTAACATGGACGTATAGAATCAGTTGACGAAAAAATTATGTATTTTCAACGTAGAATTTTAAAAATTATTGTATTTTCAACGTAGAATTTTATTTAGCGGTCCACCATCTAGGACGAAACCCACACAATCCCTGAAAATTTCATCGAAATTGGTTGAATAGTTGCGGAGTTTTGGTTGTAACAATAAATTTAAAGTTCGCGCATGCGCAGCGGCTATTGCTTGACCAATTTGATTGAAACTTATAGGGTGTCTCTTAGAAGTTAGTCCCTAACTAACCTCCAAATTTGAGCAAAATCGGTTCATTAGAAACCGAGGTTCCAGGAAATTCACGTTTGCGCATGCGCACTCGCTCCTATTGGTCCGAAGGTGCTGAAATTGATAGGGGACCGTCTAGGACCTAACCCGCACAATCCCTGAAAATTTCATCAAAATCGGACCACAGGTTAGTATAGTTTTGCCCGGGACAAGGATTGACCACAGACAGACCGACAGACAGACAGACCGACAGACACGGAACCAAAATTGTTCGGGAAGCTCTAAAACACAAAAAGCAAGTGGAAATTTTGATTTTGGAGGACATTTTTTTTTTCACTTCTTTCACGAATACAAAGCTTCCCTACCTTCGGTAGTGAGGAAGCAAAATCAGAGAAGCTAAGGAAAGTTGAAGATTTGAATGGTGTGACGTAGCTAGCCAATTGTCTTTGAAAAAAGTATCCATGCACAGAAACCCTTGGAAGACCTCTTGGATACTACAAAATAATACTTACACACGCGCGCGGCGTCATCCGTGGCGTAGTCCTTGCCTAGTGTGTGTGCATTTATAGCGGCCCGCCTTTTTCAAACGTGTGATCTCTTTAATTAATTTTTCTACCTCATGTTATAGTATTATTGGGCTTAAAGTTGTTGTATATAGGTTTTCAAGAGTGCTGAATCCAAATTTGAGGTCAAAAACCTGAATTTCCGACCCACCGAAATACCCCATTCTCATCCGATTTCGGTGAAATTTTCAAGGATTGTGCGGGTTGGTGTGTAGATGGTCCCCTATGAAAATCATCGCCTCTGAGCTGATAGTAGTGACTGATAATAATAAAAACACAATCCAATTATCTCAATTTTGGAGTCTATGTGTGAAAGGTAATTAGTTATTTAAAACTCAATACAATTGGGTATTTCGGTGGGTCAGAAATTCAGGTTTTTGACCTCAAATTTGGATTCAGCACTCTTGAAAACCTATGTACTCCAACTTGAAGCCCAATGATACTGTAACATGTGGTACAAAATTAATTAAAGAGACCACACAAAATTAATTAAAGCCGCCTTAAGAGCACACACACAACGCCACATGCGTGTGTGAGTAGTATTTTGTAGTATCCAAAAGGTTGTCCAAGGGTTTCATCTCTTCTCTGTGCATGGATACTTTTTTCAAAGGCAGTTGGCTAGCTACGTCACGCCATTCAAATCTTCAACTTTCCTTAGCTTCTCTTATTTTTTCAAAATATTTTCTCAACGAACAGACCCAATTACCGTTATTCCTGAGCCATACTCTTTTGAAAAAAAATTTTTTTTTAATTGACTGAAATACCCCATTTAAGTACAATTTTCTAGAGGGATTGGCACTAGCTACAGTTTATGATAAATTAAGTCTACACTTTTTGCTTAACACTCTCGACGCTGGCCCTGCTACTGCGCCAACCCCCAGGACTGGAACTTCTGTGGCCCGCAATACGCAACCGCAATGGGAGAAAATACGCGGAAAATCACCTATTCGGAAAACACCTTGGTTATTTTGCTTCTTGCAAAACATCCAAAACGGCAAACAAGTTCATTTGGGAGCACGAAAGAAAAATACTACTCAAGAATATCGATAAAATACAATGTACTTACGGATAACATCACGACTGGCATCTTCCACTTGTTAGGATGAACACTCTTGAAAACACTTCGATTTGAAAACAATGCACTCTAGCGGCTAACTGAGGATGTACTGAATGGGTTTCATCAGGAACTGGCCCCATTCAACGATTTCCAAAGTAAATCTGGATGTCCAAAGAAAGTGAGGTTCAACAGAGGGTCCCGTTATGGATGTCATGACGCCAGTACTCGGCAAGCAATCGGTGCGTCATGTACCAGCGTACGTCATGACACCAGCGTCGAGTGTTAATAAAGAATCGATTCTTGAAAAAATCGACACTTAAAAAAAATTTATACGATTCTCCAATATTTTTTGCTGCTTGTTAATATTGTTTTACTGTTCTATTTCAACTCTATCAGGGTGGGGACTTGTTGTCCCCCAAAGATGAAAAATGGATATTGGAATTGAGAAACTTAACACATTCAACACAGCACGACACGGATCCGCTTCATGATCTCCTTTCCAAACAAACGCAGATCTGCGTCATTGTGGCTGGACCATCCAGTAAATTTCCAAGAACCTCCATAGGATGATGGAATTCCAGAGGGCCAAGGTCAAAAAGGTTTCATTTCGAAAGAATTTTTCTCAGCAGGAATACCATCCCACTCATACTCAACATGGGGGAAAATCAGCTTCATGTTTTCCCAACTTTTTTGGCCAATGACTCGTGTTGAATGCGTTAACGTATAGAGGTAGGTACTTACTGTTGAAGTGAGGACACCTGTGGTCAAGCTGTAATCATGTTGGCAGAATTGATTTCTCCTCTCTAGAAGCAAGGTTCACAAGCGTCCGACTCACTTTTCTGCCCGCTGATTGGCCAGAAAGAGTTGGAGAGAGGGGGTAATCTTGTTTAATCGTGATTAACGATTAAATTATGTTTGTGATTACACATTTTTTGTGATCACAGCCGACCTATCGAGGCACTAGATTGATAAGGAAGACAAAATTAAATGGAAAATACATTTTGAGCAATTTTTATTCTAGAAATGTAGGAACTAGACAGGTAGGTACTGACAAGAAACACTACTGACTACTCACTACTGCTACAAAGGTGTTTCAACTTCATTTTCATTTTAACATGAAATTTTTTTTTAACATTTAACATGATTTTAACTTTATAAGTCATGAGAGGTTTTGGTACTTGTACCCTTAAATATTGTTAAAAAATAAGAACATGATACTTTAAACAACTAAAAACACGAATAGAAAAGACTAGGTGATATTCATCAACGACTTTACAACGAGATGAATGAATACAGGAGCATCTAGGGGAAGAAAGTAGTGGAACGGCCTGAGCGCTATCTAGTGACGATTAGATGAACCTTCCCTTCTTCCTCTGGCAAGATGGATCCACCTCTGTTATCGACTGGAGGTAATGTCTGTAGATCCCTGCCTAATCTGTAGGAAACCAGAAATTTCCCCTAAATAAAAAACGCATTCAGTTTGAAATGAAGATCTATGTAAAGTAAAGTAAACGACCATTTCAGGTTGGATTTTCATCCGACTGCCATTCCTGGCGTCGCGGACGTCATCAGCTGTCTTCCTGAGGGAAGATCAGAATATCTATATCTCTCTGTGAAGGTGACACTTGGGAAAACGTTTTCAGCAACGCCAATCAGGTTATAAATCAAGTAGGGAAATGGTTTCACAAGAGTTATCTCACATTGAATGCTAACAAGACCAAACTGATAGTTTACGGAGGAAATAAGTCACAAATTGAGGAAAAACACTTGAAAATCATCCTGCACTCTTGTGTAGAAGATCAAATATGCTCATGTTATTCGATAGAAAGAGTTGCAAGGCATAAGTATCTGGGGCTAGTACTGGATGAAGAGCTTAAGTGGAAACCCCATATAGACTACATCCATGATAAGATTAGGAAATATATATATATATTCTACAATGTTAGACACACGCTCCCGATGCAAACAATAAAACTTATATATTATACCATGTTGCAATCTGTATTGCAGTATGGCATAATAGCATGGGGAGGAACGTATTCCACCCATATAAATAAGTTACATGTTCGGCAGAAAATTATCATAAAAATGATGTTGTCATTACCGCGTAGGACCCCTTCCGTAGATCTATTTGATATTGCTAAGGTATTTACTATTAGACAACTTTATCTGAAAAATCTACTATTGCAATTCTTTAGGACACCCAACTTAATTGAAGTTTCTCGAAGGGATCCGAAATACGATACTAGATATGCCGCCGCAGGGAATGTAATTGGCCCTAGACCTAGACTGACTCTGACAACGCACAGCCCGATCTTCATTCTACATTTGATACACCGAGAAATTGTTTGTAGCATGAAAAGTCCCCAGAAGTTTACTAGACCAAAATACAAAAAGCAAGTGTTAAGTTGGCTAGTTACAGAAGGGGGCTTTAGATGCGAAAGGCTATTAAACAGCATATATGTATAGGAGACTATTTAATTTTAGAGATTAGTAAAGTTAGAGAATATGAAAGTAAGTTAGTATATGTAGTAGTAGTATTGTTTATCAAAATGCGTTTATCAAAATATGAAAGTAAGTTAGTATATGTACTAGTATTGTTTATCAAAATGCGTCCTTAATTCTGTCCAATCATGTATTGTTTATCAATTTACTTATTACTGTAATTGTAAAGTATACATCAATTTATTTACCGATATGGAGCGATTTTGCAAAGATCCTACCCTACAACACGGGCCAAGCCTAATGTCGGGTAGGAAATCTGAGCAAATTGCATCCCTTCATGCATTTACCTATATTATTGTAAAATTGTACAAACTGGCGAAATAAACATATCTATCTATCTATCTATCTATCTATCTATCTTCTGATGACTTCACTCATGGCTTCCAATTGGCCTCACCAGAGCGGGTTAGTACGAGGGGGAACTGCGACTGGCTTGCCCGAAAATATGCTCCCCGAGGCGAGCCCAGAACTCATAGCCCCACAATTGGTCCGAGTTTCGTTTTCAGAGACACATGCCGCAACATGCATCACATAGGCTGACTGATGAGAGATGTAAGTGTCGCCTCCTCCGTGGTTTCAGTGGTAAGGCCTGACTTATCAGTATATGGTGCTAAGTTTCCCAACTAACCTAGCCAGGGATAGAGTAGATCCGGGGATATTGCCTCCAGGCTTAATTACACGTTAAACTCGTTAATTACTATTAAACTCGACTATCTTGCTTGACTTTGGGTACTTAACACCTTTGGGCTTCGTGAATTTTTAGAGAAAACACTGGTTTTGGTTTGACTTTATAGCGGATTTATTTGCTGTTGGAATGCTTGGTTCTTCTTTTATGGCATTTACTAAGTTTTGACAATGTGAAATGAAAATGGAGCCTTTTGGGGTATCTTAGCTTATCCCTACCAAATTGCCTGCTGACTGTGTGTCATTGCAAGATTACGGTGTTTCTCGGAAGACGCGCGTTTGCGACGGCAGAAGTCGAGATCGAGTAAGCTGAAGTTTAACACGCGGATTGTGTCTCTGTCACGCAAACCCAAGGGTCCCTGTGGCAGAATGTCACGCAATCACCTCTCGCAAAAGGTTCAAGAATATCTGCTCCAGTTCTTTGGTTCTCGGTTACCGCTATTTTCTAGCTGTTTTTCGTGATAGATGAACTGTTTGAGCGTCTGACAAGAGATAACATTTTTAATAAGGTTTTTGAGCTTCAGAAGGTTCATCTTATCTTCACTAGGCAGCGCTCAAGCTGTTCCACCACTTTCTTCCTCTAGATGCCTCCAATGAATACTGATCTTATTTTTATTTCAAACTAGGCGCCTAGAGAACACTGCAAATCACCCGAAACTATGATAGGCTGAAAGATCTTGCCAATAATGAAGTAATAATTACTTGATGTGGACGTAGATTATAGAGATTCATTAGGTCACTTGACTATCAGTGAACAGTGTTTTGTGCTTCCCGTTAGGGATGAAACATTGGCTGCATTTTCTGCCGTGCTAAGCCAGAAAGTCGGAACGTGAAAATTTGACCAAATTGAGTTATTCGTACCTAGGGGTTCTGGGGGTCGATTTCTATCAATTTTTGGAGTTTTAGAGTCGTATCTCTACTAGAAATGCCTCAAACAAGCCTCCCGATTTACGCGTTAAGGCGTGTTAACTTGATTCTGCTAAGAAATTAGTCGTAACAGAGCGATTCAGAAGTAGAAAACTCGTATCTTGACAGTAATACGAGAATAGGCCTTAGTATTTAGACGATACGACTTCTTGCATTCTGAATCGGCATGATACGACTTTTTGCCTCCGAAAACTCAGCATTTAGTGGTGGCTTTACGTTTATACTTTACGTGAATTAACGTTTATTTTTATTGATAATGCTGTTTTTTCTTACACTCTGAACACAGATATGAAATACAATTGACTTAGAGCCAAGAAGGACGACAAAATAATTAAGGTGGAATGGTTTCATGATTTAAAGAATAATTATAAAGTTTCAGGAAATGTGCTGAGCATTCCAAAGTCTCATGGTTGCGTATTCAGAACAGAATGGTCGTAACTTCGGGTTTACAAGAGCCTAACCTCGTATCATCGTTTTTTGACAATTTACAATCGAAAATATTTCATTTTGACTCCATAAATCGGTTCGGCTACTAATTTCCTTTAAGAAACCCCTGAACTTGTGGTAAAAGGAGGAAGAATAATCCCGCGAAAGAGTTATTTCGTCACGAAATCTATAAGGGCGTTTTCATGAAAGTTGGGTGAAGTCAAGACACTACTTTCTGGCTTAGCGCGGCAGTATTATCAATAATCGGTACCTATCATAGATATATTTAACAGTCAATATCGATGTTACCAATATATCGGATCAAAATGATCGATAATTGATAAACTTTTACTCTTCAAAACACACTTTTCATTTAGTTTTTTACTCTTCAAAGAAAAAACCCTGTGTTGTTGCCTGTAAAGTCGGTATACGGGCGAAAGTTTTACGTGACAACGACTTTGAGTGGTAAAATAATTTTAATGTTAATATTCATTCGTATAGTAGGAAGAAGGATAAAATAAAATTCTTTGTCAAGTTGCACAGAGTAGGTATTTCCCGTAGGTAGTAGGTATTTCCCATGGGTGGGGGAGAGTGAGTGCCAGGGAAGGGGGGCGGGGCGCTCCCGCCTTTAGGGAGCGCCGAGCTGCACCCCCTCCGTGAGCGGAGCGTAACGCAGTTTCTTGAAGTGTCTCCCGGTAAACCAATTTATAAGACGTTATCACGTCAAAACCCAGTAAATGAAATGATAAAGATAATTGACTAAAAATACGTGGAATACGCGGTAAAGATGAACACCACCGGGGGCAAACGAAATCAAACCAATCACAAAACACACATTAACGAGTAATTATTGGAAAACGAATCGAGAAGAGATAACTGATAACTTGAGAGGTGATCCAACTATCTTAACGAGTCGAGACAAAATCTGTCAATTTGTACAGAGTCCACACTGACTAGGGTTAAGGCACCGTGTTCTAGTTCTCAATATATGAGAATTAATATAAGACGCTTCTCGACATCAACAGATATTCTAGTTCTAAAATCGCACACAACTAAAAACTACCGGAACATTACAAAAACTACTTTATGTAGACTCTCTCTTGCAGGCAATGGACATGCATTTACACTAACATTGATAAGTAATGTAAGCCTAGCCTTATAGTTAGCATCACAAAATGTTTCCGTGGGTTTCTAAGGTATTTGGCAAGAGCAGTTACACTATAATTTCTTATCTCTAATCTACAAAATGAAGAAGTACATCGAATTTCTTAATAGTGGAGGGTGAATAAACACGAAGAAGGAATATCAAACAAGAGAGTCCAGGACGATTTCTGAATTTGATTAACGGAAAACACCATTCTTACTCCGAAGAAAATGAAGCTGTTGCAGTAAACTCAAAATGTTGAGTATGGCTTTTTTTAAACTTTTTTTTTTTTTTTTTTTACTGAAATCCGTTTTCAAACGTCATAAAACGAAGTTTTTTTCAAAAATCAGATCTCATACAGGGTATCTCACCAGGCGAAGATCCCCCTCTAAAACCGTAATTTCTGTGGTAAGATAGTATTGTTTTATTTAAATCTGCATGTTTTTTTCCAAGTATCTCAAAAATGAACACGTTGCGCATTGCGCATACGAACACGACGCCAATACGAACACCAACTTTGAGATTTAAAATGAGAACCTCCATTTTTTATTGCAAATTTAGATTCTTTCGTTTTAGAGTGGAACATGTTTTGGCCTTGACCTAACTGGCAAAAAGTATTATGTTTTTTGGGAACGGTATCGAGTCACGAAATTTTGCTTAGTCGTTGATACGGAACTAAGGATCGTGTAATGTGGGTAACCTATGGGAACATGCCATTTAACTACATGCCTTGCTAACTGGGAACATTAACCACCACCTAACTGGGCAAAAACGTGGTGAAACTGTGGAACGAAAGTAGCGCGAGATTTTATAACGATTTTTACTAACAACCGACCCGTTTCTAGGGAAATGAATCGCCGTTAGTTTTCATCCCTCGAAAATCGTTAGCCACTCGTTGAAAAGCCCTCAATTTATGCGTAAATTATATACTGCCAAAACAGCTGTAAATATGCACGAAGCATATAATAAGAATAATTTTGTGATTGAGACCGCTTTACGAAGTAGTGAGTCATCGTCTACTTCCACGGAAGAGCGAGTAAGGAAGCTCATTTGCAAACTTGTAAAGTACCAAGAACATTCGAGAATCTTCGACCGGAAAACAGCAAACAAACAAAACATGTTCCATGTTTCTTAAATTTTAGCCGAAGGCTCTAAGCAAAAACCATCAAGGGAGCTTGCGAGTTTTTTTTTTTTTTTTTTTTTAGCGCGCAACCCATATTGCATGAACACAAAGTTGCTTTAACCCTTATTAGCCCAAGAAAAAAAAAATTTTCTCCCTCGCCAATTTCTTATTCATATTTTGTTACATTTTAGTGCCTAAAATACGTAAAAAAATATTGGACCCATACAGGGCCCGTAATCTTGAAAAACAAAACGGTATCTTTTTGGATACCGTGAGCATGTGGGGGTCAATTCCGTCCCTTGATTGATTCCAAAAAGACACCCTGAGATACTGTGGGTTCACCTTATAGCAAGAAACATTGTAACATTTGACCAGTTTATTATAAAACGTGAATACAAAAATTGAAAAAATAGTAAATTTATTGTATTATTGAATATATAAACGCATTGAGAGACCTTGGTTCACTCGAATTGATCACAACCCATCACTGTGTACTAAAACCATCGCGATCATTTTCTGCAATATACTAAACTAATATATAACTAATATACTAACTAATGACTACCTTAGTCATCAGAGTCTTTTACTTCGCTAGCAAAAATACCAAAATCAGTCTTTCAATCGACCAAATGAAAAAGAAAAAAAAAATATGGCCTTCAATCTTAGTAAGAATAGTCTTTAGAACAACGAACATACTTATGTAAAAAACGCTGCAAATCATTGCTCAAAGGTTTATTATTTTCTGTATAGATCACCCTTCTGTATAGATCACTGGTTCTCCATCAATAGCACCTACCACCACCTTCTCCCTTGACCTTCCCTCTAAAATTTCAGCTTCCTGCGTTCAACAGGAGAGAAAATGGCCTTGGAGCTCACTCAGCTGATCAGTGACCACTCATGCGCCTTCAGCATTCTCCATTGACCCGCCCTCTCAAATTTCAGGTTCCTGCGTTCAACAGGAGAGGAAATGGCCTTGGAGCTCACTCAGCTGATCAGTGACCACTCAGGCGCCTTCAGCATTCTCCTTTGACCCTGCCTCTCAAATTTCAGGTTTCTGCGTTCAACAGGAGAGGAAATGGCCTAGGAGCTCACTCAGCTGATCAGTGACCACTCAGGCGCCTTCAGCATTCTCCCTTGACCTTCCCTCTCAAATTTCAGGTTCCTGCGTTCAACAGGAGAGGTAATGGCCTTGGAGCTCACTCAGCTGATCAGTGACCACTCAGGCGCCTTCAGCATTCTCTATTGACCCGCCCTCTCAAATTTCAGGTTCCTGCGTTCAACAGGAGAGAAAATGGCCTTGGAGCTCACTCAGCTGATCAGTGACCACTCAGGCGCCTTCAGCATTCTCTATTGACCCGCCCTCTCAAATTTCAGGTTCCTGCGTTCAACAGGAGAGAAAATGGCCTTGGAGCTCACTCAGCTGATCAGTGACCACTCAGGCGCCTTCAGCATTCTCCTTTGACCCGCCCTCTCAAATTTCAGGTTCCTGCGTTCAACAGGAGAGGAAATGACCTTGGAGCTCACTCAGCTGATCAGTGACCATTCAGGCGCCTTCAGCATTCTCAATTGACCAGCCCTCTCAAATTTCAGGTTCCTGCGTTCAACAGGAGAGGAAATGGCCTTGGAGCTCACTCAGCTGATCAGTGACCACTCAGGCGCCTTCAGTATTCTCCATTGACTTTTGATTATGGAAATTTGATTACTGGTTACGCAGAAGGCAAAACTATACAAATCGAAGAAATGAACAGCAATCGCATTTTAGTCAGAAAAAATTTCAACGGAGATTAGACCTCTTTTGCGATTCACACTCATGATTCTGTTTTATCGAAGGAAAACCTTCAAGTACTCGTAGGGACCGAACGGTTTGCCCTACAAAGCTCCGGGTGGTCTCAAAAATTTTTAAAAATTCAGTACTATTTAAAATTAGTGAAAAAACGATACCTTTATTTCGAGAGTTTTCGAGCTAGGGCACTCTTGAAAATTTCAACCCTTAATTTCCACCCCTTAGAAGTGACCTACATCAACCAAAAGCTTCGCGGCACAACTAGACCCCAAATGGAGCCCATATACCAAATTTCATCGAAATCGGTCCATGGTAACTAAGAAAAGTGCCGCGTACGGCGTACGGCGGACGGACGGAAATTTTTTTATTCGATTTTCGTATTCTACGTATCTTGAAACGTAAAACATCAAATTTTGAGGGGGGGTTAAAATTTTTTTTTTTCTTGCTCGATTCCAAAGGCTTATTATTGAAAATAATAAACCAAAAGGTACCTACTCGATGTAAAAAAAAAATATAGGTACGCGGAAAAACATTTTAAAAAAATGAAATGAGAAAAAAAATCATTAGAAAAGAGGAGTAATAAGTTTTTGTGAGCTCAAACATAGTATTTCTGCTAGAATTTTTCCTCAATCAATTTTTATTCGCTAGGAAAACTTGTAAAAAACAGGCTTCAAATTTGCACGAATTAGTCAAAATTCATTGAGGTATAACATTTTTGACTTTTCCCCAGCCCAAATCGTTGCACCAATCCAAATCCTAAAGGAATTATCTTTCCAAGTCCCATATAAATAATCATAAAGTAGGTGCTTGGTTCATCTTGATGGTTCCTGCTTGGTTGGTGGGGCTTGTTTTCAGGTAAAGCGACTTCTTTTGTAAATTTTTGTTTCTTTGAACTGTGAATAAGGGATGTATAATTAGATTACAAAATTAATCATCTTTCTACTGTAAATCGTTTCACTTCTGACATGATTTGATAAAGAAACTTACCGGAACCCAGATCCTTTCTTGGCAAGTTTTGGTTTTTTATTTTCAATAATTTGCACTTAATTTTGCTTCGGATTTTTCTTTGCCTCGGCGATAGGAAGAAGTCGCCTCGTTCGATTTCGTTTAGAATTAGAAGGTAAATGAGGCTTGTAAGTTTCAACTTTGTCTCTCACAATTTGGCGCATGCGAATATTTCGAACACCATTCCATTCCCTGCCGAACCCATTTGAATAGGCTCGTTCCAGGTGGTCATTGTCCTCTCCAATTCTCTCCTCGTTGACGTCCTCAAACGTCAATTCTTCCAATCCTTCAAAACATTCAGCCAATTCTCTTTCGAATTTATTTTCGTCCATCGGGGTCTTGTTGGCGTCGCTATTCGAGTCCTCCCCTTCAGAACCAATGCTTACCTTGTGAAATAAGGAGGCAGTGCACTTTCCTCTGCTCCTTATTACTCTAATCTTCATTTAGAATCAGAAAAAGGAAAGAAAATCAGTTATACGGTGAGAAAAATCAATAAAAGTGAGCATAAGCCCCATCATGGACCTGGCTCTACTGGGAACCCCCTTGCTCACGGTATCCAAAAAGATACCATCACAAAAACCAACTTTTACCCACCTAGCAACTAATAATATGTAGAAATTACAATTTCTACTTGGTTTTAGATACTTTTTACACCAGATTTTTTAAGTAATATCACTCAAAACGGTGAAAAACTGGTCTAAAATAATGTGTGAAACTGACGTTTGGAGTGTTGATGTCAATTTTGAGCCGCCTTGTAACTTATAATTATTATATCAACGTTGTTGTTTTGACACTTCTTCTTCTTCTTTTCTATTCTAGAGATGTCAGAGTAGCCATTGGGACATTAAGTAGGGGTGAAAACCACTTTGTACCGTCAAGAAAACGTTCTAAAGTTGGTCTTCCAAAAAGATACCGTGGGTTAATAAGGGTTAACGATCAAAATTGCGCAAAATATGGATTCTAGAAAGTGTGGTACATGAATTTCCATTATTTTTTAACGCTGATTCTCGTGATGACGACCATTTGGAAGCTCTGACTTAGCTCCAACGCCAGCGTCTGCTTCTGTGAGATTTATAAGAGCACTAACTTGACTAGCGAATCAAAAAGCTGAAGAAGGTCTTCTTTCTGCTAGCAATCACCACAAATGTACATCAATAGTTAAGCAACAATTCTTTTCTTAGCTGATTCCTTCAACCCAGAAAGTTCCTATGGGTTTCAAATTTCAAAAATTAGACCAAAAATGTTTTTAGGGTATTTTGAGGATATTACCTACCATCGTAACCAGTAACATAAGGAATATTCGGATCTGACGGGACCTCTTGACTGCTTCAACACCAGCGTCTGACTTTGTGAGATTCAAGTGTTTCGGTGAAGTTCGACAACAACACTGGGAGTTTTTGATTTGAGTCGGCATGTTACAAGCCACTGACTAGACATAACAAGGCCTGAAAATACACGTAATAGAGGCCCCACGAGAGCATGCAAGCGTCAAAAGCACAAAGAGCCAGCCTTACATCTTCCAAATGCTGTAAAACAAGGAAAATCCTAGAAGAAAATATCATCAATTGAGATTCATAAGAGCACAAACTCGACTAGTGAATCAAAAACCTCTGAAGAAGGTATTTTTCCTGCTTAGAATTACCACTTCAGTACACCAATAGTTAAGCACTCATTCATTTCTCAGCTGATTTCTTCAATCCAGAAGGTTCCTGAGGATCCCAAATTTCAAAAAATCGGCCAATAAACGTATTTTAAAGGTATGTTGTGGATATTACCCTGACTGGACATCGGAAAACATGAAGGCCCTACGTGAGCATGCACGTGCCAGCCTTACATCTTCCAAATGCTGTAAAACAAGGAGACTCCTAGAAGAAATATCGTCAATTGAGATTCATGAGAGCACAAACTCGACTAGCGAATCAAAAACTTCCGAAGAAGGTCTTTTTCCTGCTTAAAATTACCACTTCAACACATCAATAATTAAGCACTCTTTCATTTCTTAAATGATTTCTTCAATCCAGCAAGCCTTCTGACCAAATCCGCTCTAAATGCCGCAAAATCCAAACAATTTGTGGAATATTTTTTATACAAAACGAACGCATTGTAGACTGCAATTTCGATGAGATGGATAGTTATTCGCACGTGGCTCGTGGTGTGTTGTAAAACTGCTCCGTAGTCCGATAGGTGGCAATATGAGTTGCTGATACCGGAAATGAACTTGTCGTAGGCAGTTATAGCTTCTGGCTTGAGTTTACTGAACGATTTGTACGTCGATTTGAGTAGAAACGGGTTGAATTCGGATGATACGAATAGATATTGGTCGATGTTGTCGGTGAATTTCATGACGACGACACCGTGATTGCTCCGAGTGTAGACAACATTTTCCGGTTGAGGATTTGAGGTTAGAATTCGCTCCGGGATGTTCTTCCGTGTCGGAAGAAGCGGCCCAGTCGTGTGAACTTGGCGAGAGAGCAGTTCGTGACAAAGATCAACACCAGTATAGCAACGGGCCATGAAAATAGAATGACCTTTGTCCATGAAGTCAGCCAAAACCCTTCGGACGACCTTCGAAGCAGCCGACTCGTCAGAGATGTCCATTTTGTCCGTATAAAACCTCAAAATCAAACCCCCCGGTTCAGAAACCGTATGGAGCTTCGTGGCGTCCTTTTTGTCTTTGAGGAAGCCCCAAGGAACGAGACGGCCTTTCCACAAAATAACCGGTTCCTCCACACATAATTCTCTATCCGGCACGTACAATTTCTTCATTTGTTCGTTGAAACACGTAACAAGTGGACCTGCTTTGAAAAACGGCTCCGTCTTTTCAGAGCCCGAAGGCCTCCCCATGAAGTGCAATGTCTGCATGATGCCGAGCCAGCGGTCTTTCGTCATGGCAACCTCAGAAAAAAACGAACTTTTGTGCATAATTTCGCTGCTCCAGTAATGGGTGAAAGAGGGGTTCTGTATCCCGCCCATTTGGATGAGGATAGCGAGCCAGATTTCTAGTTGATCTTCGCTTAAAGTTTTCCATTGTGACACGAGAGTTTTAGATTTTGGTTTCTTCTTTCTGGAGGGTGTTTTGGTCTCTACTCCCATCTCAAAAGCGCACTTATTGACTTGGTTTATGAAAATCATGTAGAATCTCTTGCCGATGACGCACCTGAAGAAGTCGTACGGAGTGGCAGGATACATTGGGCACTGCAGGCCTGGTTTCCACGGGAACGGGATTTCCTGACTCGTCACATCCTCGGACGTCCAGGAGTATCCATCCGGACTATCGGCGTCCGCTGGTTCTCTGACGACGACACCTGAAGAAGCTGACATGAGATTCACGCACCCTGGCTGATCCACGACCGAGAAGACGGTGTCTATCACAGGCTCCCCTTCGTCTGAAGAGCACTGATCCTCTTCGCAGTGAGAATCCACGAGTTCGTCCTGCGGCAGACCACAATCAACAGCAGCCGCTTCAGGCTGGATCTGACAAGGTTGAGCTGCAAGGAAATAGATCATTTAAAGTCACTCATAATGTGTTTTACGAAATCAAAATTACAATTATAGCAAATTTTCGAACCCTGTGAATTGCAATAATCAAAATGTTTTCAGTATAGATCAATCGCCTGCAAAAATCACAGCTTTGCCATTATCACTACCTACCATCCATTTTTTCTTAAAGCATGGAACATGCTTTAGTCTTGAATAGTGACGATTCAATGTACCTTTCGAAGCAATATTTAACATCAAAATAATATCGGAAGGCAGTATCAATATTGTTAAAATATCGGAAGAAAAATATCGAAAATGTTTTTGCATCTCTTTTCATCAATATCAGAGATATCGATCAAATATTGAAAGAAACATTGATTTCACTGGTATCGAATATGTTTTTGCATCGCTTTTTATTGATATCTACTAACGCAATGACAGTTCAAATTTTGCTCGTAAAAAGCTGTATTAATACATAATACAACTAATATAAAACAGAAATGATGGCGAACACGAAATCGAAATGAAAAGATGTCTTGTCCCTCTTCCCATATCGAGCAAGCATGGTGGGTTGTCTTGTTAATTCAACAATGTTGTTTATGTGTTGCGTTTTTTTATTATTTTCTATGTTTTAGGGGAAATTGATAAATTACAGTGGGAAGAAAAATAATACCGTCACAACGATACTTTTCTTTCGATATTCGATAATATTGCAAGAAAAAATATTGATACAAACATCGGAAATATCGAAACAAAATATCCATATCATTAAATATCGAAAGTAACGAATCGTCACTAGTCGAACTAATTACTTACTATTAATCTAATTACCTAACCAATTAATTAGTGTCACGAGGGGGGGGGGGATTCTCGACCCAACTACCCCATCTCTACTCCGCCAAAAAGCGCGGCTAAAGCATGTTCCATGTTTCTTGATTTTTAGCCAAAGGCTCCAAGCAGTAGGGGAGGCCCAAAAGGCCTGGTTTTTTGCTTCACAATGGATTTTATTAGAAAATTAAAGGGTTGTGGGTGCCTTCATTAGGAAATTTGATTACTGGTTGCTAAGGACGAAAAAATGAGTACAACTCGAAGAAACAAACAATCCCATTTTGGTCAGCTAAAATTTGAACGGAGATTAGGCCTCTTTTGCGATTCATACTCGTGTTTCTGTTTTATAGTAAGTCCAACCCTTTTCAAGTTTTCAGGGTTAGCGAACAGTCGGTCCTACAGGTTGGTCTCATTCGATTCTGAAAATTCAATACAATTTTAAATTTATGGAAAAACAATACCTTTACATTGAATGTTTCTGAGCTACGGCGTTTTGAAAACTATGACAATCCTACTTTTACAGAAGGGACAAACCGATTTGGTTTGTTCCCGATTTGTTGGAGCTACGCCTAGGGGGATAATTGATTCATAGAGATATGAATCGATATTCTCTTCAGGCCGGCTGATTACTCTAATCACTGGTTTGAAAGGGTAGGGTCGTCGCACCCTCCTCTGTCTCATATATGGGCAATTAGGTGTATTTCTCATTTGTTGAACAGATGGAAATTCAACCTATATTGTTACAAAACATCAAATTTTAGCTAACCAAAATGCGATCGTTGTTCGTTTCTTCGAGTTTTACTCGGTTTTGAGTCCTTAGCAACCAGTAATCAAATCCTCAGCCCCCAAGACTCTTTATTTCTTCGAATTAAACTCCTTTGCGAAGCAAAAATAATATTTTTGGTTGGTAGGTGGTGGCAAAGCTGTATTCTTTGCGGACGAGTGATAGACATGAATATACAGAGAAATGATAAACCTTTGTGTAATAATTTGGAGCATTTTTCTGTAAAGACCTGCATTCCCCAGTGAGCAGGTCCCAGGGTGTTCTTCCTCCTCACGGCAGTGAAGGTACCTCAACAGCCAAATCACTGAAGAAAATCTCGTCAGCAGCGAGACAAATTGGTTCTTCCAAAATCAAAGTTTTCTCCTGCATTTTGAATATCTTAGGTTTAAAAAAACCAACCGTTTGTTTATCTTTTTTAACAATTTTGTTTTTTGTCGTCCGTCGGCCTATCATAGGTCAATTTAGATTTATAATTTCAAAAATGAACCTTTGGAATCGACCAAGAAAAAATTTAACCCCCCCCCTCCCCCAAAAAATGTCTTGGTTTATGTTCAAGGTACGTAGAATCCGAAATTCGAATAAAAAAGTTTCCGTCCGTCCGCCGTACGCGGCACTTTCCTTACCCACCATGGACCGATTTTGATGTGATTTGGTATGCAGGCTCCATATGGGGTCTAGTTGTGCCCCGAAGCTTTTGATGTAGGTCACTTCTAAGGGGTGAAAATTATGAGATGAAATTTTCTATAGTGCCCTAGCTCGAAAACTCTCGAAATAAAGGTATTGTTTTATCACCAATTTTGAATAGTATTGGATTTTTAGTGACCACCCCGGAGCTCTGTAGGACAACCCATTCGCTTACTATGAGAATGGGGTATTTCGGTCAATTTTTTTTATTTTTTATTTCAAAAGAGTATGGCTCAGGAATAACGGTAATCGGGTCTGTTCGTCGAGAAAATGTTTTTAAAAAATCAGAGAAGCTAAGGAAAGTTGAAGATTTGAATGGTGTGACTTAACACCTTGCACGCGGGAAAAAACGTGTTGGTCCCCCGTGGCGGAGAAATTTTTTTTCGCCGAAACGCTATAGCAGCAACATATATTAAAAAGTACATTTTTCCAAAAATTTTGACATAAAAAAAAGTTGAGAATTTTGAGAATTTATTCTCGGCGTCAACGTGACGCGGCCAGCGGTCAAGTTGCTCCAGTTTGAATGGGAAATTAACCCCTATGTTAGTGGGTTGGCTCAGGCCGCCCGTCCACTGGACGCGAATTCTGGCGGCCTTTGCAAGGGAGATAGGTAGATGGTGCATAGAATGGGTAGGAATCAATCATGTACGACAATATAATACCTAGTTATTCCATACCTACCTGGAAAGAGAACAAGTCTTCTCTGTTTTGGGAGCTTTGTAGAGTACTCTGGCAAAGATTCAAAACAGAAAAACCGAGTGAAACACAAAAAAAAATCGGAGTCGAACCACTGTGTCTTTTTCACGATAACGAACTGAAAGTATGAAAACTTATGAGAGGATTGAGCTGATTATTGACACAACCAGCAATTAAACAATGTCGATCAACCTTAAAAAAAGTTAATTATTCCGTAAAATGGATGAAAAATGTGAAAACATAAAAAAATTCCCGGAGGAGCACACAAAGATAAGGTGTCACTTTGATAACTGCTCAATTACCTTCAACCTCGACCGATTCAGCTCCGGATTGAAACCGTTCAACTCATAATATGTTCATCTATCACGAAAAAATGCTAGAAAAGAGTGGAAACTGAGAACGAAAGAACAGGAGCAGATATTCTTGAACCTGTTTTGCGAGAGGTGTTTGTGTGACATAGACGCGGCCAGCCACACAGACCCCGGGATTTGCGTGACATAGACGCGATCCGCGTCCAACGTCCTAACTAGCCAACTGTCTTTGAAAGAAGTATCCATGCACAGAGAAGAGATGAAACCCTTGGAAGACCTCTTGGATACTACAAAATAGTACTCACACACGTGCCCGGCGTTGTCCGCGGCGTAGTCCTTGCCTAGTGTGTGTGCATTTATAGCGGCCCGCCTTTTTCAAACGTGTGATCTCTTCAATTAATTTTTCTACCACATGTTATAGTATCATTGGGCTCAAAGTTGTAGTGTATAGGTTTTCAAGGGTGCTGAATCCAAATTTGAGGTCAAAAACCTGAATTTCCGACCCACCGAAATACGCCATTAAAGGGTTGAACTTACTATAAATCAGAAACACGAGCGTGAATCGCAAAGAGGCCTAATCTCCGTTAGAATTTTAGCTGACCGAAGTGCAATTGTTGATGGTTTCTTCGAGTTTTAGTCAGTTTTGCGTCCTTAGCAAACAGTAACCAAATTTCCTAATAATTAGGGAACCTACACTTCGAATTGAGAGAGAAGCGTTGATTTCTTCCAAATAAACTTGATTGCAAAGCAGGTATATAGTACTGTTCGCAGATGGAAGGAATGCGGATGGTTTGGTAAGGTGTCCATGTGTATTACAATCCCAAAAACATCGTTTTTCTTCTACCTGTCACTCAAACCAGGAAAAATGAGACCAAGGGTTGTTGACTACCGACAGATGATGAAGTGAAAGGGTTTATTTATTACAGGATGCTCGTGGTCTGCCAGGGCTTTCATGTCTGACGTAAAATACAGGGTGTTTACTATTGAGATGGACCAAACTTCAAAAATCGACTGTACCACTAATTTTAGCGTGAAAATGTCTCTTAGCACTTGTGTTAACTATTTGTTTTTCTAATTTTCTTTTTTTTTGACCCTGTCACTAAAATTACCATAACTACCTTAATTTACCGTAAAAATATAAAGACATTGTGGGAACGGGCGTCAAATTCAATCAATTATCTACTATCATTATCAATCATCTACCTCATCTATCGAATTATCAATCTCATTATGACTCAAGTTGCTCTATGCCCGGATTATAAAGAGGTGAGATACAGAGGCTCGGCCCTTCCCAGCCCGACTCACCAGGCTACTTAAGATTTTGGAACAGGTAGTCGTCTAAGTTAACAAGTATACCCTTCGGAAAATAGGTCAGCCGCATTCTTTCAATCTGCTAACAGTAGGTAGGTAATATCTATGTTCGTGGCACGGCAAAAGCGCCACGGAGTTGCGCAAGTCGGTAGGCGTACTCCATGGTATCAACACCCGTGTGCTGCTCAGCTCATATTTGAACTAGTGGTCTTTTTATAGAGGCACTTCCCTTCATCCCTCTCTCCCACCCCCACCTTCCTCATCCCTAGGGCCGGCGTTGGGTGAGTCCTGGGCATCCTCCATATTAAAGTTTCATTTGTTTTTTCATTATGGCGTGCCCCCTGCGGCTTTCAGGGGATTTTTTTTTTTAAGTGACAATGACAAAGCCGTGTTCTATGCAGACGAGTGATATACAGGGTGTCCCCGAAAACGTTCCCCCCCCCTGCTAAAATCGTCCAGGTAGTGGTAAAAAGAAAATTTTTTTTTGAATCTTCATGATTTTTCCCAAGGATCTCAAATATGACCACGGTGCGCATTGCGCACGTGCGCAATCGTGCGCAACGCACACCAACTTCGTTTCTTCAAATGAGACCCCCCATTTTTTATTGCAGATTCGGATTCTACGTGAAATTTCATGAATATTTCACCCCTCAGCCGATTTTTTTTGTTGCGCGCAACCCGCTCAGTGCGCGCTCAAAGATGCGCAACCGCAAGGTTGTGTCAAAATGTGCATGTACGAAGTACCTAAGTGTGACACATGATAGTTCAGTATTTTTTTACGCTGAATCACGTGGTGATATTAGTTTCTTGATTTTACTGCATTTTTATCAAATTATCGACGAAAAATGAACTTTAAAAAAAAGGAAAATTGCATTTTTACTCATTACGCATCTTCTGTGCCCATCCGTTAACTTCATCCTTGTTAATAAATTGTGGGACATGTTGAAATTTATGTTTTGACATTTTAAAAAAAAACTCTCCGATTGCACGTAATTTATTGCAGTATTGTAGAGAACCTTGCTTCATAGCTACCGATGTGTAGCCATGATTTTGTTTACTGGTTGCAGCGTTGCATTTTTTGTGATAAAAAAAAGTGCTGCTAAAAATTCCTTGACCCCCAGCCAAAAGACATATCCATGTCAAAACGATTGTTTATCACGCTGGACTCTTCACTTGTAATTTCACAAGGACTCTCTTTTTGTTATTTCTCGTGAAAAAACCGTCCTGTCTACTTGAAAATCTTTTTTCGATTATCTGGGAAAAAAGTTTTTAAGTAGACAGGGTGGTTTTGCCCTTGAAAAATGCAATTTCCCTTTTTTAAAAGTTCATTTTTCGTCGATAATTTGATAAAAATGCAGTAAATCAAGAAACTAACATCACCACGTGATTCAGCGTAAAAAAATACTGAAATATCATGTGTCACACTTAGGTACTTCGTACATGCATATTTTGACACAACCTTGCGGTTGCGCATCTTTGAGCGCGCACTGAGCGGGTTGCGCGCAACAAAAAAAATCGGTTGAGGGGTGAAATGTTCATGAAATTTCACGTAGAATCCGAATCTGCAATAAAAAATGGGGGGTCTCATTTGAAAAAACGAAGTTGGTGTGCGTTGCGCACGATTGCGCACGTGCGCAATGCGCACCGTGGTCATATTTGAGATCCTTGGGAAAAATCATGAAGATTAAAAAAAAAAATTTCTTTTTACCACTATTTGGACGATTTTAGCAGGGGGGGGAACGTTTTTGGGGACACCCTGTATATAGAAAAATAATAAACCTTTGTGTAATAATTTGCAGCGTTTTTTGTAGCAAATTAGTTATAGAGTCGACTCTTTCAGTTTGGCAGACCTGTTTGACTTACACCCTGAATAGATACAAGCCTCATTCATGGTACCTAATATACCCATCCACATATTGCTCTGTTTAATGACTTTTTTTTCCATCACTGCTATTTGTTTGCTAAACTAGTACTAGTAGTATATCTTCGGTCTCACAGCAACACCTCGTATCATACATTTTTGTCGAAAATGAGTTTTTGGTATCTTTGGACGCACTATCTCGCGACGAATCGATTGAATGACTCAGTTACACCATTTTCCAGAACGAGATCGCTGAAATCGCCATTCAAGCAACACCATATTATCAGGAATCCAACGGCAACAGCGCGTATCATCACTAGTTACCATTGAAAAATGACTGACGCTAATGTGGATCCTCAGTGATGCGAGTGTAACTTAATGTTATAATTATTATCAATTAGTGAACCTAATGGACAGAAACGGGGAAAAAAATCACAAAATAAGTTGAATAAGTAATTGGTTCAGCTGTATGAGTCGATAAGTTGAGTTGCCCGCATGAACCCTTCTGTACGAAAAACAGTTTTTTTTTTGCTCTCCTGTAAAATTTGGAAAATGTATGATACGTGGTGTTGCAATGAGACCGACGATATTATTTTAGTCTCATATTCTGACGTTGTAATACCTATTCTTAGGTTTGTACAATAACCTTTTCCTTATTCAATTTGCATCAGATGCAAATTGAATAAGGAAAAGGTAGTCAATGTTTTTATTGTACAAACCTAAGAATAGGTACAGGTAACAGATTCTGTTATTCATCATCTCTTGTCCTTCAGTTGTCCTCCATCGAGGAGTAGGTGTTCAAAGGGAACTAATCGGTTCTAGGGGTGAAATACACCGCCATTTTGATTGTTTTCGTTAATTAACTGTATTTAACATGATCCCCCAGAACAATATTGTTTCAAATTTAAGACACATAATACTTGTTCATCTTCACAACCGTTTCATAGTGATTCTTGATTGCTCTTGCTTTTTAAAGCATTTTATGATACGATGGAACACAATCTATAGTTCAGTAAGGCCCACTTTCACCAAAAATCGTTCTAACGGAGTTTAGCTAAACGCGTTTATAGTCAATCTCAAGGAATAAACCTGGCAAGATGGCGGGCGTATTTCACCAACCCAAATCATTGGGAGCGTTAGAGATAACAGAGTTTAGCTTGAAATGTCGAGTAGGACGAATAAAAGTTGTACAAAATGACGTACTACTAGGGCAATAGAAGCGTAGAACAACAACCCCTCCCGTGCTTGCTACCAGTAGATTCTCGCCTTGTGCGTCTTCATCAGTGTCAGTTTTTCCAATTGGGAATTGGCCTCACATTTTTTTTTTTTTTTTTCGAATGAGGGTTTATTTTTATGGAATAAAACCATAGTGAGCTGCTCGAAAACGCATCCAAAAAATTTAGAGAATTTGAGGAAGATGGAAATTTTAAATGTGGTGGCAATGTGTAAGAGGCAGCAGCCATGTTTGAAACGTAACGGATATTCTACCAATCTGACTTCAAAGGAGGTTCTGTGGCGCTTACCACAGAAGCGGAACATACACGAACTTTTAGCTTCCGAGTAGTGCGCACAAAAATGCGCCGCAAACTGGCAGGAAGAACCCGGACACAAAAGTGACCAAAAGAAACAATATTACTCACTTTTTTACAATACGATTCTACCTACTAGTTTATCAAGCATTATTAAGCTGGCCGTCCACTAGGTCGACAGCGCGGCGCGACGCGAAATTCCTAGGCTCCGTCCACTGGAGCGGATAAAATTTTTCGACCCGCCGTTTTGCCACGGTGCCTTCTCAGGAAAATGTCGGGCATAGGTATTATGTTTTCATCGGACGACGAAGAAATGTTCCTTTTAGTTGCAGCTTTGGAAGCAGATGAGGAGGACCAAATCGGTGGGAAAAGGAGAAGATTTTGGGTCCATCCAATAAAGAGGATGAACCTGGGGGAGCACAATCACCTGTTAAAAGATTTGCTAAGAGACGAGCAAAAGTTTATAAAGTATTTTAGAATGTCGAGGGGGAAGTTTTTCGAGCTTCACACATTGATTAAGCCTCGTTTACAAAAGCCGAACACTGACGAAAATGACCGAGGTCGACAATTTTTCGCTTCGCCCTCCGTCCACTAGGTCGACAGCGCGGCACGACGCCGCGCTCCAGAACTCTGGAGAGCGGCAGATTGCGAAAAAGTTTCGACCCCGCGCCTCGCTGTCGACCTAGTGGACGGGCTCCCATTTATTTCCCATTATATTTCTAGAAATTTTTTTTCGCGCCGCGCCGCGCTGTCGACCTAGTGGACGGGCACCTTTAGTCTTCATCTTCTCTTATTTAGTTTCAAGATTCGAATCACATTATTCGAGTAGCCATTTCACTGGATCGTTTTGTGTGGCGGTGCTAGAACTCTGTCTGCTGTCGGAGTTGTTTTCGCGTCGTTTATTTTTTTTCGTATGACGTCAACAATTTTCTCCTACGGTAATTTTTCCCCTTGGTTATTCCTAGTGTTAAACGTTATTCTAGGGCCCTAATATAGGATTTGACTTGAAATTCCAGAATCTAAAATTGAGGCAAATTCCACATTCCTTTTCCGGATCAGATCCAGGATTCTCCTCGGTATGTCATTGTCATCGTCTAAGAGTCAAAAATAATTTGCAATGCCAAATTCATTTTGAAAACAATCACAAATCAGTTCGTGGCCATATTGAATTTGTAGTTAACGGAGATTAACCAGTTTATTCTGCCAACTTTCGACCCTTTAAACTCGAACCCATCCCCACCCCCCCTCCCGAGATGGAGTTTAAACTCGTAAATTGCTCTGGTGAAAGACTTTTACTGCCCAATATTGGTTAGCTCTCGTCTCTTTTGGTTTAAACTCGTTTCGAATTTATGGTGGAAGTGGGCCTAAGAAGGGCTGTTACTAGTTTCTGCACTCCATTTATTCATAGCAAATCCCAAGGAATATCAAATTTGCTGAATTCTCGTCAAAATTCTCATAAGTGACGAGGTACAAGAAAACAGATGAGATGACATAAAATGTCTAGTTTATTAGATAAAAACAAATAGACGAGTCAAAAGGTCGATATTATGTTCAGAAGGACAATTTGTCTGCAGAATTTACAAAGTTTAAATAATGACTAATTACCATGTCTTGAGTGTAAACAAGTAATTGAGTAACTACGAATCAAATGGAGAGGACATGGCAATCTTATAAAACAACACAAGTAAAAAACATGACAATCTTATAAAACAACACGAGTAAATCGATAGAAAAAGTTCTCTCTCAATTATAGTGAAAAAGGCTTCAAGGAAAGTCCTGGTGGAGGCAATCAGGAAGGGCTCTCTGGGGATCACAAGGATATTATCAGTCTTAAGGGGGCCTCAGTCAGTCGCTGTTTCGGGTCAGTATTTCCCTAAATTGTAGGCGCTAAAACTTTAAAAGTTTTACTAAGATTTGAGATTTTCAAGGATTTTCGAAATTCATTAGTGTTCATTAGTCTAGGGAAAATTCTTGAAAATTTCAAATTTAGGTACAACTTTCAAAGTTTTAGTGCTTGCAATTTAGGGAAATATTGACCTGGAACATGGAACGAACGGCGACCGACTGAGACCTCCTTAAGTTATCTCTTATGCGAGAGTTCTATGAGGAGGGATTCAGCAAGCACAGTTTCAGGATAAGCTCGCCTAAACTTCAAGACGGTGACGTCACCATGGCATCATTTTGGCTGGTTCTGAGCGACGCTAATTCAGTCATTTCTCGCCCTCCTCCAGAGATGGCGCCAGGAGGCAGGCAACCCTCCCCCTCGCGCAAGTCGTTGTCCTCAGAGTCGATCAGGCTCGGAATAGGGAGCTTCTTGCGAGGGTAAAATTTACTGTAGATGACTTCATAACGCTTCCGTCGGCAATGAGCGCACTTGGAGTTTTGCTCTGAATGTGAATGATTACATTGGGTGTGCAGTTGGCCGGTAGCCACATACCTACGAATAAGTCTATACCAGAATTCTTTGCATGACGAGCAACGGTAAGCAAGTATCTTTTTCGTGGGCTGCTGGCAAACTGGGCACCTTAGCTGTGGGGTTTTGAATCGGCGGCGGATAGTACAGGCAGCAGGACGGGTACTTGGCTTGGAGGCGGCAGTACCTTTATGTTGTTCAGGCTTGTGACTGGATCTATTGGAGGATCTGGTCGACATCGTGAATTTATTTTCTACTGAGGAATTGCCCTGAGTTACTTTCTCCTCCTGCTGGATCTGAACCATTTGCTCATAAAGACGACGATATTCAGCTTGGGCTTCCTGTCGGGCGGTTTTCTCATCTTCCAATCGCTCCTTCAATTCTCGCATCTCCTGGCAACGTAGGTGCCACTCGGGTAGCATGGCAGCAAGCTCCTCTGCACATTGCTGAGCCATCTGGCATTGCAACTTGTGAATAACGGGGTTTCGGGTTTGTAGAACCATTTCCAGTCCCGCACCAATGGCTTCCAAAATATACAATGCCTTTTGCTCTCTAGCCTGTGCCGTCGTCACATCTGGGGGCTCCTCCTGCATACGTTGTGATGCTTCTTCGTAGGCTTCTCGGACTCTCATCACTGAACGACACTCCTGTGGTTGGTACGGTGCCTGGGTGTCATCATCTCGTGACATAGTGTTGGGTGCCTTCGTTGCCACATTGTCTGCAAACACATGCATGATATTAGGACGTTTCTTGGTCGTCGAATTCCACTTCCAAGTTCAGGATTTTCTAATTCGCATGCAATCCTGGTCATCAGATAGGTACTCCTCTTTCCTTTTTTTGAACGATTCAATTTTTCAAAGATGACTGCTCAGCCCCGATGCCAGCACTCCTCGTGATAATCTGAGTAGAAAATTTTCCTTTAAGAAAAACGTTGCTGCGAAGAATTCAAATTTCAGTAATCGATCCAAATTGGAGCACTTAAATTTTAGAGTAAAACGTAATTGATGTGTTTGTGGATACAACGCTTCCAGTTTCTAAAACAGACTTTCCATGGCTTCCCTCATTTGGCCTTAGTAAACCAGCACTAGCGTTCACAGTGATGACACCATGTCACATCCACGCAAGTAGAAATTCACCATTTTCGGGTTATGATTACTTCAATTTGTATTCAAATCAATTTTTTGCCTATAAACTGATTTAACGAGTAAGATATTGGCAGTAGAGAGATATTAGTAAGATATTTTTATTTTGCTCCTCTCCCTTACAGCACAGCCAAACGCCTGGTCAGCACCAAGAAAAAGTTTCTTGCTCGAGAAAGCCATGAGAGAGCAGCAGTGGGAAAGCAATGGGCTCCCCTACTGAGTGATCGCATACCCAAAACACTGCCCTGAAAGCAATGTGACTTGCTTCAGCATTCGAACTGGGCATGACTACCTGGCTAAGCATCTCAACGGAATCAGTGAGTATGACAGTCCGATCTGCAAACTTTTTCATACCGAAGAAATTATATCCCTGCGTTTAGACGCATGTCCTGCCTTGCAGGACAAAAAAGAACAAATGAGGAATTTCACCGAATTCTGTTTGCATTTTCCCTGAATAGTTAATGGTGTGGGATAGATGAAAATCGGGCTGATTTCGGAAAACAAGTCTCCTGTTATTTTTGGGAAACAATCAAAATTTTTTATTTCAAAACTAACCGGGAAAACAGACATGAAGCGGGAACGCTCGCTGATTGGGCTGTTCAGATCGCCGTCTCCTCCCAGTGTTGCCCATTGGGACGACGAAATCGTGTTTTCTAAGAGAAGAGTTATCAAACAAAAACAGGGGAAACCTAATTTTCCCCATCTTGCTTTTTCTATTTTTTTCTTCAGTTTTTCGATTTCGAACTTTACTGTTTCGTGAAATTTTGCATCTGGGGACTAAGGATTTCTCGATCTCAGCGCTTCAAGCGGCCATAAATGAACTATTCCAGGATGACGTCATTTTCCTGGTTTTTTTAAACATTCGTATTTTCTACACTGTTTTGTTTATTCGTAAATTAGGAAGTTTGGGCTGAAAGTTTGCCTTAGGAGGTTTTTCGAGGTGCTGAATCCGATTTTGGTGTCAAAAATAGGAAATTCCGACATGGTGAAATTCCTCATTAGAGACGACGGAACCATACAGTGTAATAAATCAAACCTAAATCGGACTGCTTAGCCTCTAGTACGACGTATTTTAAAAAAAGTAAGATATTAGAGACTTTTTGATTTATAGCCCAGTAAATAGAGGGGTCCAAGCTTGCAAAAAATGGAACAAGATATATTGTTTTCTAGGATCGTTTGGTATTGTGTGAGTATGGAGAAACCAAGTTTTTGAAAGCCCTTAGGAAAACTTTAGGTGGGCTAAAAACCACGAAATTTTCCGTCTTTTTCAGTTTTTCACACAACGTCTGAATGACGCATCCTAGCGAAATATTGACCACATACATAATGAAAGAGCATTAAATTCAGCGTCGAATGAACTGGTCAAACTTCAAATTGAGATCTGTACAACGGTAGAAATGGGGTATTTCAGAAAAAAAAATTTATTTTTTTTCAGAAGAGTATGGCTCAGGAATAACGGTAATCGGGTCTGTTCGTCGAGAAAATGTTTTTAAAAAATCAGAGAAGCCAAGGAAAGTTGAAGATTTGAATGGTGTGACGTAGCTAGCCAATCGTGACGTAGCTAGCCAACTGTCTTTGAAAAAAGTATCCATGCACAGAGAAGAGATGAAACCCATGGAGGACCTCTTGGATACTACAAAATACTACCCACACACGTGCGCGGCGTAGTGTATGTGCATTTATGGCGGCCCGCCTTTTTTTCAAACGTGTGATTTTTCTTCCACATTGGGAAGAAAAGTTGGAGTATAGAGGTTTTCAAGGGTGCTGAATCCAAATTTGAGGTCAAAAACTTGAATTTCCGACCCACCAAAATACCCCATTGACAGTCAAAAAACATCGATTTTTTCCAAAATTTCTAAAAACCGTGAAGCCCCCACTTTGAATGTGTTTCATCATTGCAGCATCAATATTAATCGAAACCCCTCTCCCTGAAAGTTGTAGAGCATCTATCAAAGAGTTCAAAAAGCACAAACAATTTTGAATTTGTTCAATTTTGGAATATTTTATCACTCGAAAACCAAATTTAGGGAAATTCAATATTCCAAAAAATCTCATTTCTGCAGTTTTTTTTTGGGTAGTTTGTTGTCCCTAATTGCTTTTTATGCAAGTATAAGTTAATAAAATGT